>JAVLVB010000124.1:3141313-3153172 GCA_032876305.1 Orestias chungarensis | reverse complement strand
AAGACCACCAAGAGTCACCACAGAACGCCACAGGAGCTCTTACCTGTGGCAATCAAACTGTACAATTCCTCTTCCATCTGCAGGAGGGATAAATAGTAGTGTAGTTATTGTTATATGTTGATTGTGTACTGTACTGTGTTGTATGTGAGATGAGTGTGTCGTGTTAATTGTTATTTGATACTCTGTAACCCTGGCAAAACAATAACAAAAAATAAAAAATAAAAAATAACTTTAAAAATAAGGGTGATCTCCACAGTTAAAATAAGAATATTATATTCTTAAAAACAAAAAAAACATTACAGGATTGGATTCGTGATCTAAAGCAGGGCTGGGCAAATCCAGTCCACAAGGGCCGGTGTCCTACAAGTTTTAGATTTATCCGTGGTTCAACACACCTGAATCAGATGGCTCAAGCACTTCCCCAGTATAAGTCAGGGGCTCTGCTGTTATGAAGCATTGGCTGACTGTTCCATCACAGTAATATTTTATATTGCCAGTTTTCGTTAAATAAGCATTTTAATTTGCTAACTTAACTAGCTAGTTGTGTTTTAGCTGCCTTGAGCTCATTACAAGCTTGGCGGGCTTAGACGGGTCCGTCTGATTCAGTGTTTTAAAATTACGATCACAACTTACATTCTGAACTTGAATAATTTTCTAATTTTTTTCGGCCAGTAACGCCGGTCAATTTTACAACAAATTCTTTGGTAATTTATTTTTGCACAATTGAGTTATTTTGTCATGTAATCTGATTTAAACGAGAAACGGTTTCAATTAAATGAATATTTTAATCAGTGAATTATAAATAAAATTTCTCAGACTACAAGCACAATTAACTAAGTTTGCATGAAAGCAAAAATTATAATAATTATGTCTTCTACAAAAGTTAAGCATTCCTTGCAGGTCTTCAATTAAAACATATACAGCAACATATATTCATTTTTATAACAGGAATTGTTACTTCTGTTAAGGTTTTTGTACGTTATGAAACACTGTGGCCATACTCTCATGTTAGGTAAGTAAATTTGTGGGGGAAAGTGAAAAAAGTCATTTTCGCACCAGAAGCCGTTCAAACTGAATTACCAGGCCGAAATGTTTGGACTTATTCGGAGCTACATGAACCGCGTGTCCCCCTATCGGCGAGTTCAGAGTTAAAAAATACTCGTCCCTTGAGTCCTGCTAATCACGGACGTAATTTTTTTTTGGGGGGGCAGGGTACTTGTCCCCTGCACCTTTTCAAATGTCCGATTTGGTCACATGCACTTTTTACTGTCCAAAAACAATGTTCCGCTACACTACACTGAAATTGTCAGTACTAGGACCAAGCGGAAAACAACCGCTCAAGCTGAAGCCCGCTTCACTGATTTTAGACCGCCCACCAGCACTTGATTGGCTCTCTGTTGTTTGGATGTCTTGTGTGATTGGCTGTCTCCACTGTCACTCCTTAGAAGCTAACGTTACAATCAGCGTTACAACCAGATGTAATGTGTTGTTTTCAACAGATAAATATATCACTCATGTACCTTAAAAGGTATTGGGTTCCATTTAACTGTGATTACTACATAATAAATTCGACTTAGTTTTCTTTTTAAAGCTTTAACTGACCGCTTTTGTCATATCAAGGTAATCTTCCAAGACAGACTGGTCCAATATCCCATTCATATAGAAAACCGTTCTTTCTGGAAATATCAATTTCATTTCCAAATCGGCTTCAGATCAAATTCCCTTTTTCTTTATTACTATTAAATAGCTGAATGTTAACTCCATGTATCTCTCTTAATAACCAATATGAGTAAAATATATCTGTCTAGTGCACAACCCTGTGGAACTTCAAAACCAATTATGGGACATGAGGTACATTTATAATGTTCATTAAATAACTAAAATCCATCATCTGACCAAAACGTGGTTTAGTTTTCTTTCATAAATATTAAATAACATATTACAGACCCTGCAACATTTATTTCCCTGTGTTAAATGTGCCCTCTCATCAACCCTGAACAAGTATACAAAAAAGTCTATAGTCTAAAGCCATGAAATGATTTGTTGCTTTTACTGGCACTGTTTTCTGTTGTTTTCATACAAAATGATCTGAGTTTAAACATTTAAACTTTCTTTTGTTTTTGACTGGATACCTACAACCTCTTTAAGCTTCAGATTCCTGGATTTTATTTAAATAAGAGTTCCATTACTACCTATACTTGATTGCTATTATTGATGTGAACACAATCATCCGGTTGGAGGCAAGTCTTTATGTGGTTTGCATTATTCATTTTACTGGTGATGATTTTAAATCATTATCTCAGATGGATGAGGAGTTTACATGTAGTTTAGAGCATGGCTCGTTTGACTGTCTCGTCTTATTAAAAGAGAATAAATAAAGAATGTGAGACAGAAACTCTGCCTCTCCAAAGTCATGGTTATAACTTTAGCTTTTCTTCTCTGTGTTTTTTTTTTAAAGTCACAAACGCTTAAACGCTGAATAAAATTAGACCAAATGTTGCTGTTTTATTAGATGGGAAGCATGACTATTAAGGCAAATTGAACTGTCTCCGCATCTTTAAAATACATAAACACATTACTGGGTTGACTGGTATGACGCCTGTTTTCTTTCTGCCTGACAAATATCTGGCAGTTGATGTGGAAAATATTTTGAAGTCTCATCCTTGTGTTGTGTGCGTGGGTGTTATTTCTCACTCTGTGTTTCATTCAGCTCCTGGTTTCCTGCTGTATCCATGGAAACCCAGCCCTGCTGTGACCCCTCCCTTAATAATACCTTATTAAAGAGAAATTTTGTAATTTAATAAAAATTGAATAGCTGTAATTGGATTTGTCCACTATTACAGCCATCATGCTTATCCCCACAGCTCCCCACTAAATTTCTTAGATGTTTTGCACATTGCTTAATTTTCTAACACTGTCCTGTTTTAGTCCTCAGTGGAGAAAATGCATTCATGCTCCAAAGATATACAAAAACTATTGATATTACTTATGGTGACCTTTTTAATTGTTTATAAAGCTTTGCTTATTTATTTCAATAAAAAAAGCAAACTGAAGCATTTTAAACTGCTACAAGGCTCCATCTTTGGCATGTCCCCTTGGCTTATTCCAGCTGCCTGCTTAAAGCATTAAGGAGATTTGGAGGGCCTGGGAAGATGTAACAGCTGAGTTAACATTGGACTGTGTAGGGACAACATATGGCTGAGATACAGCAAAAAGCTCAGGACTGGTAACAGGAAGGCTTAAGGATGTTCCCTGCTTCATTATGTCCCTGACAAGCTTTTGGACTTGCAAGCCAAAGTATATTTTCTGCCCGCTGCCCACGCATATTATAAGGAATGGAGATAGAGGGCTGGGTTGTCCAGGTGTGAAGAAAGCCTGCTGCAGAATGTGAATGGGCTGAACTCAGGTAAACTTGGTGTCAACTAAGCAGCACTGTAAAGAAACAGGAAAAAGTTCTGGGACTAGTTATTATGATTGGTAGGTATTACAAGCGGTGTAACATTCAAAGACCAGCCATAACTTTTCAGCCACTGAAAGGGCAGACAAAATCATTTGTAGTTGGAAAACTGCAATCTCTGAGAAAGAAGTCTCTAACCTTATTCGACACTTTCCAGAACAGAGGTTTGCGTCCTTCACAATCCTATTGAGCTATTGTTTTATTTATTTTTTTAAATGTCAATCGTTAGAAACTTGTTTGGTTAAGGATATTTGTGTAAATAGGAAAAAAGAAAACATTTCTGACCTAAAAATAAAAAAATACATATCTGGAAAAATACATAATAATTTTAGTCTTGTTCTGTTCTGGGAATCCTATGCAAAAATAATATATTTATATTTCCATGTGATCCGATTTTGAACGAAAAAATCAAAAGTCTCAAAACCTTTTTCATGAAGTTATTAAAAAAATTTGCGTTTGTATATTTAAATATATGAATTGTCTCTATAATTTTTAGCTAGAGGTATTAAGAGGTATTTATGAAAGGACGAGGAAAAGAGTCACTTGTGGCTCTGGTGCAGCAGCTTGCATACACCTGTTCCAGGAATACAATGTTCATAGAAAGAAATTAAAGCTCATCAAACCTTTACAATAGCCAGTGATTACAAGTCCACCACAACATTATGATGACTGTTGCAGGCCCAGATGTCTTATGAAAACAGCAACTATTTCTCAGTCTGCAATATACACAAGATTTCAACTTATTTTCTATTAATGTGTGACTGTTAGAGCGAGTTGTCTTGCACCAAGTTCAATATATCTGAACAGAATGATTAAATATTTATCAAGGTATCAAGGGTTCTGTGTCCCATAGTAAGAATGCAATGGAATTAAATTAGTTCCAATTTACGAAGTCAAAATGTTTGCTCCTTGCTCCTAAAGGTCTTCTGGGACCAGTAACAAAATGATGTATGCACTCACCTTCGCACTCACTATTAATATTTAAACAATTCCACATCTTTAATAATTTAATCCAGATACTCTTTTGTATTATTTGATCGGATGTAGCTTTACCACATATACTGAAATTAATTTTGTTGTTTTTTTTTTACACTTGGACTGAATAATAGCCTGTGGTTTTGCATTTAGGTAATGACTAACAGACTAAAAGGACAAACATTGTAAAAAGTACCAAATAATGGTTAGCCAGCAGCTTTATAAGACTTCTGCACACATAGCTGTTTTCTAGAGGGGAGTTACATAAAGGTTTCTGCAAAATCCAAATGCACTCTTTTATATACGCAGTTCTTTCATAAACAAATACTAACAAGCTCTGGGGAACAGGGTGATATCTATAACAGGCAATTTCCATCTGGGGTTCTGTATGTGCAGAAGTGTCATTGATATAGTTGCACACTGATGAAGCTATGATTGGCTCCCTCCTGAGCTTAATTCTGAAATGTCACCAGACTCTTCATCTTAAGAATTTAAAGGTACATCTTACTGAGAACATCTGCGGAAATTACAGCATCACTGTCAGATTTTCGTGTCAATCAAGTCAAACTTCACAAGAATAGGTCGGGTCAAAATTGTTTTCAACACACAAAAAAAAACCCAACAACTTCAAAACAAGTAACTATCTGAGAGATCCAGCAAGATCCATGCAAGATACACTGTTTAGATACATAATGCTCAGAATAGTTCTATTTCTAACTGGCAACATTAGTCAGAAATAATAGTTTTTAGAATGTTACAGAAACAACGTTCTGTATCTACCCAGTATAGACTAGTAAAAAGTACTTGACATTCTCGGTCACATCTAAAAACTGTTTAAACTCTTTGACATAAAACATGTTTTTTAATACTTTAGTATCCCCTTCACTGAACTGTTAACTTTAACCTCCGTAAGTAAATAAGTGTAAAATAGTATTAAACCTGTACAATATTAAAACATTTACCATGAAAAAAATATTAATTTGAGCCCATATTATTATCCCTTGGTTGGTTTGGTGGTTCACAGTTATCTCTATGCAAGTCCTGAAATAATACCACCTGGTGTTTATGAATAGGATGTCACAGTGGAGATGTTTTGGGGTGTAGGGTGATTCGTTTGGACAAGACATGACTGGCCTGCAGAAATGGGATGAGTACTCCCATTTAGTCTGTTGAGTTGAACTGAGAGCTAAGTAAAAAAGCAAAGCTCTTGATTTACCAGTCCTTCTACATTTCAACTGTCACCTAAGGTGAATAGTTATGAATCATGCACGAAAGAAAAAAGATCAGAATACAAGCAGTAGAAGCCTTTTTTCTCCTAAGGCTATGGGGCATGTATGTATTTAATACCAATGTCTCTAGAACCAGACACATTGGGTTGTCAGACAACTAACAAACTTCTGTGCAGGGGGTCCACTAATTAGCCTGCATCCGCATCTCCTGGAACTTTAGGTCATCGCAAAACCAAATCCTGAAACTCTAAGAAAGTGTTATGTTCTCACACATCCAAGATAAAAATCTAACATCTCACTGAAACATTCAAACATTTGCATTTTTAATTGTTATTTATTTTTTTTATTATGGGGCTACGGAGGTAAGGCAATAGAAAAAAGTTTGGGTGACTTTTAAGAAGTCACAGTATGTGAAACATATACGTTTGCATGTGACTGTCGCTCGTTTGTGTACTGTTTTATTGGTCGACAAACATTAGTAGGATTGATCAAGGATGCCGTCTAAAATTGCAGTTACAGTTTTTTTTATTTTGTGCAAAATTGACAAGAAACGCATCAGCAAAAAGCTAATTGAAAGATCAGAAAAGCAAATTCCTGTGTGAGACCTTGAGAGACGAGATGAGAGCTAGCTGCTGTTTACTTACTAATCAATCCTATGTACAACCTCTGCAGACTAAAAAGCCTAAACACACAAACCAAATGCCTATCACCAAATGTTTTCAATTAATATTTTACACTAATAATATAAAATAGCATGTAATGGATAGTGAGTTATTTCAAATAGATTGTTTAAATTTATATTTGTAGAATATTTAAAGTAAATTATTCAAAGGAAATTTTATAATAATGTTGCAGATTGTTAATGGAGGTTTGTCTGTTTTGATTAGCATTGTTGGTGATTTATATTTTGTTTGTTTAATGGTATTTGCATTTTGTATAGTTTTTTTTTTTGTATGTACCTCACGGGCTGCGGTAGTTAAAGAGGGCTAGACCCTATAAAAGCTTGTGTAATCATTGTGCCAATGAATGACTTAAACTGACAAGATGCTTGGCACAGAGAAATGAATGCACACTAGGTGTCCCCCAGTGAGAGCAGCGAGGTACGTTTTGTTTTGTTGTTTGTATTGTAAGTTTCTGTTTTGTATTCTAATATTTGTATATGTTTTAGTTTTCACTGTGATTTAGGTGACTGACGTCACTGTGGTGATTGTGATGATCCTGGTGGATCTTCATCAAAGAAAATAAAACGTTAAATTCACCCGTCGAGACTGGCTGATTAATTCAAGTGCTGGGGAGCTGCTACATAGCATATTCAGATAAACTCTATATATGTATATTTTTGATCTTCCAACAGGATGTCTCGGCTTACCCTATTTTTTTTGTTGTTGTTCATGTTCAAGCTAGACCAGTGTTAACGACATCACCCTGGTCAACACTGTCGCTGGTTCTTTTAGGCTAGATTGTGGTGATTCACATGAGTGAGCCATTAGGTAATGGATATTTTCATGACTCTGTGAGAAGAAGGGTGAGTGGGTAGAAAGAGACAGACAATCGTGTAGCCTATGTAACAACTCTATACCTTAGAGGCAGTATTGCCTCAAACATAAGTTGAAAGTATTGTATTTTTAATTGCCTCAAGAAATCTACAAGGTATGAATATACGGTGCCTTAAATGTGCTAAACCCCCATTAGCATTCTTTTCAGGTATGTTAAAGAAATTTTATGTGTATTTTATCAAAAATTGAAGGAAAAGGAAAGGATGCACAAATGAATCTGTAGAGTTTGGATCTATTACCATACCTGTTATAATCAACCAATTTTGTTGCACTTACAGCTGCAAGTTAAAGTGTATCCGTAGTGTCCCACAGTGGGGAAATTTACTCTATGCATTTAACCCATTTGTGAGCACTTTCATGCATTACAGGGTCTAGGTTGTACCCATAAACCAAGGAATATGCTTTGATCTATACCACTGCAATATTCGTGGTAGGTTTAGATTCAAAAACGCAAAATTTTGAGTTCATGTTAATTGCAGAGTTACCATGAACATTTAATTTGCTTTTCTGATTATTACTTACATTGCACTCCTTTCAATTTAGGTGTGTTGCTACTTCTTGTTAGATCATCAGAATTCATATGCTCTTTTCATTTAGAATCATGGATGTTGGGATACAGGGCCGGACTAAGAGATGTTTTCAGGCCAGGAGTCAGTCATGTAACCAGGCCCTCCTGGGCTTGCCAGCATGCATGTTCCCATACATACATGTTCACACCCACATCTAAATGCATGGGCACAAGCAAAACGTATTCGTGCATGTGCACACAAACAGTTATAGCAAATTGCGAATAAAAGGCCACCTATTAGACCTACTGTAACTTCTGAGGTTGTAATATAAGGCAACTTTACTGATGTTAATACAATAGTACTAAGATAATAAAGATTTTACACAATAATAAGTGTCTATGTTAGAGCTTTACATTGTCAAGTAATGTAAAAAATCCACTGCCTCAGTGGCTCATCATCAAGAAATACTAATGAACCCCAACCTACAGTAAATCCAAGGTTGGAGTACACAAATGTTCATGTTTGATCTGGGATACATAACAGCAAATCAGCAGCAGGTAGAAATATTTAACAACACAATCACTTAATAGAATAACGCCAAATGGCAAAAAAAGCCATTATTACAGTTGGGAGCCACTTATGTCTATGCTAGCGTCTGGTAATGTTCATGTGTTGTTGCTCTACTGTAGAAATGGTTTTGTAACTTCTCCCAAATGCTCTACTTCTCCTGAAGTACCAGCAGGACTGGTGTCATCACCATCACCACCTTTGAATAGAAAAACATATGGTCTTTTTGCCCCTATTACTGCTGGACTCACCTGCTGACGGACTGGGCCCTGGGGTGCGTGCTGAGGGCACGGGGAATCGTATCGATCCGCCCCGGCTGGCTGTCTGGGGTCGCCTATCTCTTTCGGGTGTCGGGCGGGCTCTCTGCTGGGCGCTGGGGGCGCTCGGGCGTTTGGGCCCTGGGGTCTCGCCCTGGCCCGTGCCTGGGCTGCCGGGGCCTAGCGGGACGGGTAGGGGGCTGCTCCTGGTACCCTGGGGGCTCTACTCTGCGACCCCCTCTGCGGTCCTCTGGGTGGGTGCGTGGTATCCCTGCCGTGAGCTGTCTGATCTCTGCTCTTGCGTGGACCCAGTGTCCTGGACCTTGTGCTTCCTCTTCTCGCTCTGGGCTCTGGGAGGGGAGTGGCAGTGGCCCTCTGTACCCATGGCTGAGCATAATTCATGTAATACCTGCATCACAATTTCTGAATGCTCACACGCAATCACACATTATAGAGATCACAACACTTTAACTGTGCCGATCTGTTTATTAATAACACCAAGTTTGCCGCATATTTATTTATGTGTTATATGCCACATACATTGCTGTCTTTGCTCTGCTTTCTGCTAATTATATCTCCACAGGTATGATTTATTGCCATTTCGCAGTTTCCCAAGGATGCTTCAGGAGCGATCTAGTAGCAGCTAGTTTTTTGGATCCTTTGATTTGTTTGTTTGTTTTTGTTATTGTTTGTTTGTTTACTTGTTTCTATTTGAATATTGCTATGTGTATATGTATCCTTTCACTCTGTGCACCCCCCCACCCCACCCCTCAGTCATGTTTAGCTTTACAATTTATATAACACCCAAGAAATCAATAAATGATTAAGGTATGGGAAGCAAGGGAGGCTCTATAAAGCCTCACTTGGAAAAGCAAATCTGTTAAGCACAACTATGGCAGCCAGAAACTCATTCTACTAGCCATTATGCTGCACAGGACAACAGGATTAAAAAAAGAAAAGAAAAAAGAAAAAGAAAAACATGCTCATAGTTTTTCCATAAACTGTAGTTCATACAGTAAGATAATTTAGCCTGTCTCACTGATTTGGCCTTGTACTCATATACATTAAAATGATAAGATTATATCCAATTAGCTGGACAAATAAATAATTTAAAAAGTAAAATAATAATAATAAAGTGGCGTGTAAATCAGTGATTTTAACTTCCCAGTCCTTATCTTAATTTAAAGGCTAAACTTGTACATATTTACACTGTAGACTGAATGTGTGCATCCTCAAGTTCCTTTAGGGGTCTCTTTTTAAACTTTAAACAAAAAAATGTTGGTACAAATATATTGTTAAAATTAAAAATATCTATATTTAACCTTAAAATAATATTCGTACCAACATTTTGTGTGTGCGTGTTTTGTTGCACGGCTCGCTAGTTGCGCGAGCTGCCGTCAACAGACACATGCCACGCCCCTTCCTCCACCAACTGTGTGGTTGATACGGACATTTGGGGAGGTCTTAATCGAAATAAACCAACCATATTTCCCCTTCTCATGCTGCTGGCCTGACTACCTCTATGGCTTGTCCCAGTGCTGGCCTGTCTATCTGATATTTGCACTGTCGGCAGACGTTTTTTTTATTTTATTTTTAAAGAGAGACCCAGGCCAGTAGGCCAATATTAGGCCGGCGCTTCGGGAATACTCCCGGTTCTCCCTATGGTCAGTCCTGGCCTGTTGGCATAACACTACTTTCACCTTCTCTACAACTCCAATACAGACATATCTGCTTTCTTTTTTGTTCATTTTATGGTTCTGTTAACTTTCGTTCTCTAACAACTTCCAATTCCAGTTGTTGTTAAACTAAGATTAAATTTCCTTTGGTTTACGCCTATTTGTATTAATGCTTATCAAACTAAAGAGAAATGTATGCAAAGCCAAGGCATTCAACTGTTATTTGAAAAGAAAATGGAGAACAGAGTATCCTTTCACTTCCACCTTTTAGTTATTAATCCCAGTAAGATACGTTATTACTTGTGGTTGTAGCATGAAAATAAGTAAATAAGCCACTGTTTGCTAAATCCGTGTCTTTGGTAAGGTTACAAAGCAGAATATATCAATAATAAATAATATAGAAAGAAATAAGGTGGGCATTCATCTTGCTTTTTTAATGGATAAACCTTTGGACAAGGTTAGACATTTAGCCTGGTAAAAGCCTTGAAAATACATGAGAAACACTTAGTCCTCCAAAGAAATATCTGTTGTTTACAAAACACCAGAGCTCTTAAGGATGTGGGCTGTCTGGTTTTTTTTCTCTCCCTTTGACTCATAAAAAGCTTTGGAGTACAAAGTTTGGCGCACTGAGAGCAACACTCACATATTCTCCATTTGAATGCTTAAAAGGGCATCTTTAGCTTGGTGTGTTTAATTCATTGCATCTTCTCTTTTGGTTAGGCTTGAAGGGTGTCTCTTACCTAATGCTTCTGTTTCTTTGTGGTAGCTCAGCATAAGAATTCAGAATCAGTACCAGATCTCAGGGTTGGTGTTTCCCCCTCTAAGAGCTGAGGTGTTCCACAGAGATGACCCATCACACCCTCCAAGAGCAACACCGGGGGCAAAAGGGTTTATTGAAACACTTGGGAAATGCACAGAGGGAGAAATTTGCTGTTTTTCTTCTCTTCGTGTACTTCTGTACCTGCTGCCCATCATCCCTCCGCCTGCACTATCCAATACTGTAGAGGCGTGGCTGGGTCCCCCTCAGGGAGCTATTTACCTATTATAAAGCCTATTGCTATGAAAATTGTGTGTAATTTCAGGGCCCATTACGAGTAAGAGTGCAGGCGTGCATACAGAGCACTGCTATCATAACTGTGGAGCCTACGATCACCCAGGGCTGTATCTCATATCCGTTGCTCCTTTGCTAGACTTCCCCACATAACAAATCATGCACCAGACACTACCAGAATAAGGAACCGACAGGCTGTGGAGTGGGAAGCTGGCAACAAGAAATGTGAGTTGGACAGAGAAAGTGGGGAATTTGAAGAGGAGGCAGCTGTTGCGAGCATCACAAGCACAGTGAAGGGGGTATTGGAATACTATATGCGAAAGATGGGAAGGAATAGTGGAAGAGGATCCAAGGAGAATCAATATTTATACTGCGAGGTGAGACAATTCTGAGGCAGTAATTAAATTGGTGTGTCATATTTCATTCCATTACTAGGCCACGCTTGCAAGCAAATTATCCAAAAGCCCTTCTTTTCAAGTGGATTTCATTTCTTTTATGACAGTGAGCAGAACTGAGCAAGGCAGAGAAAAAATAAAGCACCATTCCAGTATTCATAAGCCGTTTGTTAGGAACTCGGGGGGG
>JAVLVB010000124.1:3107558-3141213 GCA_032876305.1 Orestias chungarensis | reverse complement strand
AAGGTAAATTTTACATCGAAACACTGTCTGCACAGACGTTTTGGGTCAGATATAGCCTCCTTTAAACATTTAGTCGCAACACATTCCCAGTTATTTATGTAGCTTCAGAATAACAGCTCTACTTTTGTATTTGGTACTTTGCTTACTAAGAAAATTGCATGGCTTCCTCTGGAAGGTGACCGCCCCTCTGTAAACTCTACCTCTAGTGTTTGCTGTAAGCATTAGTTGCAGGTGCTTGCCTTCCTATTCCAGTGTTATGCATTTCTGACAAATAAAATTTAAGGGGTGGTGGAGTCGGGGACAAAACACAGCTGTACTCTGAGTAGCCAATTAAAAATTGCCTTTCGAAGTCTTTGCTTTTCAGAATCAACTGTTTTTCCCTTGGCTTCAACTCCACTGCTCAAGAAAACAGATCAAAAGATAGTGTTCACTGCAGTGCATAAGTGACTAACCTTTTAACTAAATCTGCTTTTTTTTCCTCAAACCTTTTAGGTCTTTGCGGACTGTCTGAGAAAGGATGAAATGACCCTGACCTGAAACTGTGAGTAGAGGCACTTTGTGGTAAAGGCGGTGCATCTTGTAAAGCAGTGCCATGCTCACAGCCCAGGTTCTGGCATCTAAAATGCTGCTAGTGGAAAACAGCATTTGTGGCTGCAGCGACAGAATAAACGACAGCTGCATATGTTTTGTATACCCGTGCTAGCAGCCACAGGGAATTGTGGCTGTAAGATAATATGACTGCCTGTGCAGGTTTGCTCCATTGGGCAAACCTCATTTTCTAGGAAAAATAAAAAAAATACTTACAGATTGAATTTAATTTTTTAATTTTCTTTTTTAAACCTTTATTTAGCTTACATGTTTGATTCTTATGAGTAAGATTCAGTGTTTTTGCTGACCGTTTTGATAGTTTCTTGGGATAAACAAAAAATATACATACAGTACATCATGTTTATATATATTTTTTATTATTGAATTTAAGGAAATTAAGAAGTCAAAGTTAATGAACAGCAAATTTGAATTAATTTCCAAGCGGGCATAATCCTCTGCAGGTAGACAAGGAAAGCACACACACTATTCAGTCTGTCCTAGGGACACACAGAGACTTTAAGCTGTGCAACCACTCTTGACATGTCTTGTCTGGCAGTGTGAAGATCAGAATTTTTGTTCAGGTGCCAGTGTTAAGGTACATATTTTACTTTCTTAGGTGGAGCATTACAGCATGAACACAGCCATTTTTCACTTGCTATATATGTATAAAACTAGAAATGCTTGTGATTTACGTCCAGCGTAATTGACACTGAGATGGAACTGAAAGAGGAAAAAAATGGGCAGAGACGGGTGAAGAAGTTTAAAGAGGATTAGGGATATACGGATAAAGGGGGGAGAGAATGGAACAGAGAATGCAAAACAAAACCCTACAAATCTTTATCTTCATCTTGCAAAAAAGAGGGAAAACACAGAACTGGGTTAAACCCACCTGTCCAGTAAGAGTCCCAGTGACGGTTAACACTGTTAATCTACCGTTGTTTCAAACCCTCTTTATTGCTCTAAATTCTATGGACTGAGATATTCTAACATTTTAAAGCACACATATTCTGTTGCTTCACTTTAAAATATAGAAACTCTTCATGTTTTACGGGTTTTTTCTTGGTGTAGTCAGGGCTTGCTAATTTGGGCTAAACTAATCCAAGGACAGTTATTTCTGTTAAAAGCTGTGGTAACTACAATCATATCATGAGCATCATAATGCAAAATGTGGGACTTTAGAAATTTGTAACAGGTATTGTTGGTTTTATATAGTGTTTTGTAAATGGCTGATCAGTCCCTTCAGCATACTGGGAGGCAGATCAGATGGAAAATAGGCATTCCCTTACATTCCATCCAGATTAGACATACTGAATCCTGCTCGCCTCAAATGCATTTTAAATCAACTGTTACGGTAAGATGACCAGATAAAAAAAAAATTACTAAAAGCATTGTTTTTCTTGAGTGGAGATGTACAACCAACTAGAGTTTAAATAATCATAATAATAATAATAACAAACAATTAACATTTGATTTTTTGTCCAATTCATTTAAGAGTAGGCTTTTGACCATACAGGGTCTTTGTCCAGGCAACGTTTCTTTTAATAAAACAAATCCAATGTTTAAGCTTAAAACGAAAGTTTAATTATTTCAAAATAATCACATTTTAATAGTATTACTTTGCAAACAGTATAATTGTTATTGTTTTCCGCTAAAATCCTTTGCTAATCCTTTGTGATTCCGCAGGCCCTCTTGTTGTAATTACTTAAAGGGGGAGAGTTATTTGGACAAATTTGAATTTCTGTGTAAAAACCCAACCAAGTCTGACAATGGCTTAATAAGTTTCAGAAGCCTATTATAAAGTTATGATAACATTATTTTTTTTATATTTCAGACTATAGATTTACAGATTTTAGATCAATAAAATTTGAAGCATGTCTTACAGCCTGAATCATAGTGAGAATATTAAATATTTTTGTTTTGGAATATTTGGGAGAAAATCACAAAAATTCCTATATTCAGTATTATCTGATGCTACAGTAAGGTATATGTCCAAACACTGCAGGAAAAGTCAAATGCCAGCGCACTGAGGGATGATCCTTCTGCTGGTGTCGACAAGCTGATAAAACTTTGTGCATGGCTTAACGCTTTGTCGGGAGCAGCCAGCTGGAAGAATGACATATCTACTCATTAATGCGAAGAACATATGTGAGGGCACACAGCTGCCAGACACGGGGGACTGGTGCGTGGCGGCCCTCGGCAAGCTCTCTTACAACTGCCCTGCTACAGCTGACGTCTAATAAAAAGCTCGAGCACTCAGTGGGACAATGCAGAAAGCAAAATATGTCTTAATTTCGCCCTGACAAGCCTTAATCACATACAGCTGAAAATAGATAGTCTTAGATTACATTTGTGTCAGAGCCTCCTTTATTTCTGGATCATGGACAGCTACAGCTCTACCGAGCCAACGACACAAAAACAGCTGATCATTGACAAATCAATTATTCATAATCATGCAATTGCTGCTTGATGGTGAATGGATCTCTGAGAATGGTGTGAGGAAAATTACATGATCATACAAAACCAAATGTTATTTTTACTTCTTTTCAACTACAAACTCCCCCATGTAGCATAATTCTAACATGACAATTTTATGTCCATTTCTGCTAGCCAGCTCTAGATGGCACTGGAGACCCAGTGGACAACCCCCCCGCAGTGTGTAAATGCATGAATGTGTGTTTTGCATTTTTGTATGAGTGTGTGTGCACGCAACCACATCTATGCCTACAATTGCACGCATGCCTCCCAGATTCAATTATTCATTATTTCCAGAGCAAATATGGCTTTCCTTTTCGCTATATTTTTTTTCTTCTTGCAGTTTTGTTTATTATTTATAAAGCTGAGTCTCACAATGTTTGGGTTGCATACAGAACTGGGTAGTAATATTGTCACTGCGTGGGTGCCATAATTATGTTCTTCTACAGTCACACAGGAAAATGTATTGCCCATGTGTCGTGGCACCCAGTGCTGCCGAGTCAGACACATTCCTTAGCCATGTGTTTCGGTGCTGATAGCCAGCATCTTCAGACTGTGTTATTTCACCAATAACTAAAAGACATGATTCTGACATGCTGAAGCCGGAATGCCTTTCAGCCAATAAATCATCCCACAGTTCTCTGTAAAACAAATTTGGATTCACACCGTGATTTCTTTGCCTTTTTTGTGTCAGATGCATTTCACATAAAAATGAGTAATTATATGACACGCTTGTAATGCCTTGCAGAGCCTTACTACCTCTTGAATTTTTAAATCTTTTGTGTTACAACAATACAGTTCAACGTGCAGTGTTTTGTTTAGATTGATGGGATAGGCCATGACAAAGGGGTTCATTTTGTCAATCAAAACTTTTCCGAGCGAATCTAAAACATATGTATATCAACCTTTTTTTGTTCTGATACCGCAATATAAAATCCTGTTACCCAACTTACTTGCAGAAGTACCTCAACTGATAAATGGAATTCCGCTGTGTGAAATTTAGTAGAAATTTGTCAGAATCACATAAAAAAAGAACAGGGAAAAGAGTTGTAGAGCAGTGGGATTAGTTCATATAAGCCATTCCAAGCTTTTAACATCCCACTAAGTCCTTTTCAAACTGCCATCCTAAAATGGAAACATTATGGGAATATGGTCTTTAACTGCACACACCTACAGTTCAGGTGATGGGATCTCGGCATGAAAAATTATTAGCTATGTTGTTTACAAGTGTGTCTTTGTGGAAGAGCCACAAGAGACAAAATATGTCAGATGAGGGGAATGTGGAAGTTGGCTAAAGCTAATGAAGAGATGACTAGGGCCAAAATCTTAAAAAGAAACCAAAAAAACCAAAAGAAACAAACAAAAAAATACAGTGTAAGACTGCAAACAAAACGAGACTGGGGCAGAGGTTTACCTTCCAGTAGGTTAACAATCCTCCACAAGCTGCCAAGGCTACAAGGGATTATTTTAGATCAAAGCATTTTTCTTGGTTAGAATGACCGAGACATAGATCTAAGTGAGAACCTGTGGTATTACTTGAAAATTGATTTTCACAGAGCCTCTCCATTTCATCTGCCCGAGTTTGACCTACATGTAATCAAAAGGTGTTAAAAACAAACAAGAAATATTTGTGACACATTTACTTTTTAATACTTTTTAAAGATTCTACTTTTTAATCATTTAAGCGTATTTCATCTCGCTTTCCTAACAAGTAGGAGACAGACAAGCCGCTCAGAATTGCAATTGTATTTTTTTGTTTTTTGTTTGTTTGCATTTGTCGTTGCGGCAAAGCCGGAAGCTGAAAACATATGTACGCCACTCTTCCACATTTTATTCAAAAATGCTATGGCGTGATGTGAGAAAGCTACATACTTTGCAAGCCTCTGTAAGTGAAATTTATGAGTATTACACACATGGTAAACATATTCATTAATTGTTAGGGCTTTCAATTGATTTCTGCAACACATGCAATGACTTATGACATTTAACATGAGGAATGTCCAGTTTAGGCTGAGAGGGGTTCATATCTGCACTAGGTTTGCTGCAAAATTGTTTTGGTGCCTTCTGATTTAAGTGAGTGTCCTTCAATGACTCCAAGTGACAATGATCAGGCATATTTACTTGATTTCTTTTCAGTCACGTCGCTGAATGATTGAAGCTTCTCACCACGACTCCTTCAGTCATTCATGAACATGCAAATGAATACAGTGCAATATAAATTGGTCTGTAATGAATTGTCGTAGGGACTCTCTCTCTCAAATGAAAATCCATCCGCATTAAATATTTAGAAGGAATAAATATTTAGAAAGTTGTCTACACGACTCAAGCCTGTAGTGCGAAGGGCAGAAGAAAAAAAGCCTCATTCAATAAAGCAAGAACAATGCAAATGTGTACTGTCACTGAAAACAAAGGAATACCATTAATACAAATTTGTTGCCATTCAGTTTGCATAAACCAGGTGAAACAGAGGATAAAGCAAATCTAAAGGCAAGATCACAACTGGGACTAAATTACAATAAACTTACCTCCAAATCCCTGATGGTCACATCATTTTTCTTTTGTTCTCTGCTTCCTGTAAAGATTTACTTAAAAGAAAACAACAACTCTAAATATCCAAAAGAATCCTCAGAACTTCTTTATCGAGCACTCCTCCAGTGTTTAGAGGCCTCAAGTCAAAATGTTGTTTAGCTGGGTTTTACAACAGCTCACAGAAATCAAGATTTGCTGAAATATATATGAATTTTTATATAAAGAAAAAGTGACATATTTACTTTTTAATACTTTTTAAAGATTGTACTTTTTAATAATTTAAGCGTATTTCATCTCGCTTTCCTAACAAGTAGGAGACAGACAAGCTGCTCAGAATGAAGCAACATCCTTAATAGAGCTTTTAGAGATTTTTTACAACAAGTTGAATTGTTGTAGCTTCAAGGCTTCAACGATCCTAAAGTCATTAGTCAATCAAACAATTTACAAGGTGGTTTGAGCTTGACTTGCAGTGCAATTCTAAAAAACATTGAGAATATTTTTTGTATTTTTTAAATTATGAATAGACTGCCATAAAAAAACAGGAAAATACTGATGCAATTTTTAGAGACGTGGTCTACGTATTTTTCACACTAATGCTGGACTGTTGCTGTTTGATTTCTGCTATATATCCAATTACACGAAACCTTCTATAGAACTTGACTTTTTCTGCTAGATTTCTGAGAATTACATTTAAATATACACACAACATGTCTTTGCTTTCAGAGTGCAGGGGTTCATTTGGTTTCCTTAAAAAAAATATAGTAAAGCAGTTTGAATATGAAGCTTTAAACTTTTAGCTTTTAAACTTTTTATAAGCCACCCTAATAAAACGAATTCAGTATATGCTTTGTAAATCTTAGGAGGTATTTATGATATTCATATTCTATTGCTATGTGAAAATTGCTGACTATTCTGCCTTATTACTGTTTCATCTTTATGAATGTCTTTTCATATGTTTTGTTTAATTAGATTCGTAATACATTAACACTAATAAAGAAAGATTTGGATCAGGGTTCTGAATAATCATCACTAACTTCTAGGGCGTCGAGAAATGTCTACATGCATTACTGAATCCAGTGGCTTGCTACAAGCAGCTACATGTTTGTTTTGTTAAAATAATGAAATGCCAAAAGGTTTTCTTCATATTGTTTTCTTAGAGAGCTGATGCATAGTTTACAGCATCAACACTAAAAGTTAAAAACACTCTTAGGCTATGAATGATGAAGGGCCAAAACTCATGCCGTTTTCCCAGGCATTGCATCTATATATTAGATAACATTTATTTTCTTATTATATTACATTTTATTGTGAAAAAAGCTGATTTCTTTTCAGTCTATTATTTTTAACATGCTAAATATCAAGAAATAAGAAACATCTCAAGTGCAAGTTTGAGTAATTTGATTAAACTAAGTTAACAAATGCAAGGTGAATGCAGTGTGAGTATTTTCAGTTTTAACTTGGAATAAATATATTTGTTTAGGAAAACATTTAACTATTGGTGGCAAAACTTACCAACATGAGAGATTAAATTTAGCAGAAATATGCAACACAAAATAATTACTTTCTTTCATTTGCAATGCCTCCATCTGTTTGAGTATACTCCAACAGGGGATTTAGGCATTATAAAGACAGGAGCCCCTGGAGAAATCGAACCTGTCTTATGATGAGCAAAAAGCCATTTAAAAAAGGGGTTTTACAAAACCTTTTCAAGTTGTTAGTTTAGTTATAGATGCCAGATGGTACACTCAAAACACTAGAGAAAATTTCCAACTAGTGCAGCTGAATTTAATCTGAAACCAATATCACTGATTATAAAGTGTGTGTTTAAGGATTCTTGCACTCTTTCTGTGACATATTTTTTTCAATTAAAAAAAATCTCTATCTACTTGGACTAAAGGTAAAAAAAACAACTTTGATACCTACACAAACTTTGTAAATGGCAACAATGTTGATATAACGAATTTGATGGTTATGGAAATGGCAAAAGCTGTGCCAGGCAGATGATATTTCTTAAACAAGAGATGTTAGCAGCTGTTTTTTCCACTTTGTTTAATCTTTCCTCTCAATCATTGACTTCTTTAACTTTCCTTTAAAGTCTATTGACGACGAAGTAAGACAGAGGGTTTTAGAGCTCTTATGAGCTCTCCTTGGGTTATTTTTGATTGAATATTTAAGGACACACCATTCAGTTACTTGGATCCAGTTTTAAAAAGAAATATATATATATATATATATATATATAATAACAGTTTTTACAAATCTGAGAGTTGATTAGGATAGAAATTATTTTAACGTGGTATTTTTCTTACAGTATTTTAGTCCTAAGTATTTGAGTATCTGTTGGTTGATGTTTATTGTTTTACCACTAGTTAAATGTAATTCTTTTCTGTTTAGGTCAAAGTGTGAACTATGCCAAAAGCTGTTTTTCACTTCTCTTTATAATCTTATACAGTTATAAAAATGTTTTTTAGGATTGCCTCCTAGCTGATGCCATGTCCCAACCTCTTCGTTCAATGACCAAGGGCATCGTGTATTTGCAGTCATGAGTCAATACTACCCAAATGCATTCAGTAGGCGGTTCCCCATTATGGCAGGGTGTAAACATGCAGACAATCCAAGCCTCACCCAAAAACACCCCATCCAGAGATGGATAAAAAAAAAAAGTGCACATGCTCCAAATAACCCAGCCAGCCAGGATGAAATACTGCCAACCACCCAAAAAACTCAAATCCCATCTCGACTGAGCTTCCAATAGATCAAAATGAATCCCCCCCACCCCACCCCCAACAGAGAAACTCCAGATGAGGACACAAATATTAAATGAATGGATAGAAAACAAATGCTACGAATCCTCCCACTAGACGGGGGCATCAGAACCCTGTCCAAAAGGCACTAGCATAGCACACAGCCCCACTTGCATTGCCATTAACACCCCCAGCAGCATCCTGCCCACCAGTACAGGGCAGCGAAGCAGCAAGGCAAGAACCATCTGCGATGCCGCCCCAGCGGCACAAATCGGCCAAACAGAGAGAATACCACCTAGCTTTGCAACTACCGTGTATTACAGAACTAAACATATTTAAGAGATTTCTTAAAAACGGTCAAACGTTACTCTTCTTTGGTACAATAATATGTAGGTGTCTTCTAAGAACATAACATAATTCTCAAGAGCTTTGACTGTTATATAACTCTGTGTGCTGTATCCCCAAAATATTATTTAAATTCTACATTTTAATCTTGCTTTCACTTCACATAGGCCCATCCTGACCATGTACAGACATGTACATGCACTGCTTAAATGTATAAGCAGATAGGATTTGCTTTCGTATTTAACAACTCAAGACACACTAAGTAAGACACTGACTCTATTTGTTTTTTTCTCCAACTCTCAAACCATTGGCTGGCAGGTACATGATCCATCCAAAGCCCTGACTAAGAAGGGGCAGTGAATATGGCCAACACCCAAAGACATGTAAGTCCTTACTGTGTTTTGGTCATGGTTGATGCTGCTACATGCAGGCTGACAATAAGATTGGAGCCAGGATTTCTGTTTAAGATTAGAAGGGGGAGGATTCAGGGAGAGATATACTTTAGACACAGAGTTAAGGGGAAAGGGGGAAGTGACAGAGGAAGATAAGCAAAGGACTAAAGCCAGGAAGAAAGAAAGAGAGAACAGGCTCAAGCTGGAGGAAACCGGAAAAGAAGCTTGGAGGGATAGATTTAGGTATGAAGGAAGACAAGTAGAAGGATGGAGACTGACAGAGTAGAAATACAGGATCTAAGAAGACATAAAAAAAATGTTTAAGCCATGTTTGAAGACAAGATTTTAGAGAGAGACTTGTTCTCGGCATTTCCACTTCAAATTTTCTTCTACTATAATCAGCACTACACATGTTTTAGCATATTATGATTCATTAGAATATTTCACAGCTATCTTTTAAATGTAATTAGCGAAAGTCTAATAAATAGGGACACTATACATAATGTGTGATAAAAAAATTTTTCAACACAGCAATAGTTTCTCTTTCAGAATTATTTTATTTTTTTTAGCCCCCTAACTTCACAAGAAAAAATATCCTGGGTGCTATCTGGGGGGGGGGGGGGGGGGGGGGGGTCTGGGTGCTGGGGGGGGTGGAGACAGCATTGGTGGGGGCGCTTCTTGTCCCGGGGGCCGCCCGCTGGGCTGCACCAGAGGCTGGTCCCCCCATCCCTACCTTGAGTGAGTGAGTGAGTGAGTGAGTGAGTGAGTATGATTGTGTATGGGGCTGGTCTGGGCATGGGTATCCTCTGCCTTTCCATACTATTCCCGTATGGAAAGGGTCATGCCCTGCCCACCTCCTCACCCTTCCTCGCTGCTCACTGCTGCACTCACCTGCGCCTAGACTGGGCCCTGGGGTGCAGTACTGGGTGTAAGGGGGCCTGTATCGGTCCGCCCCGGCTGGCTGTCCGGGGTCGCATTTCCCTCTTGGGTGTTGGGCAGGCTCTCTAATGGGGACTGTGGACGCTTAGGCATTTGGGCACTGGATCCTGGGCCGTGCTTGGGCGACTGGGGCCTGTTGGGATGGGTGCTGGTCCTGGTACCTTGGGCTCTACTCTCCGGCCGCGGGGCTCTAACTAGATCCCCTCTGCGGTCCTCTGGGTGGGTGCGTTCCGGGGGAAAGCAAATCAGTTAAGCTCTAGTATGGCAGCCATAAACTTATTCTACTAGCCATGATACTGAACAGGACAAGGAAAAAAAAAAGTCTTACCCAACCCATCAAAGAAGAGAAATTAACAGAAACAGAAGAAAGATTATTATATATTCAGTTTTCTTTATTATGATCACCTGTTTAGTTAACTATTAAAACTAATTAAATTAAATTGCAGCATGCTGGGATGTGAAGAAATGACTTGCTGAAGTTCAAACCAAGGCTGACCTGAGGATTTTAGAAAATGCTTATCTCCTGGGATTTTCACACAACCTTCTCCTGGGTTTGGGAATAAAGTTCTGAAAATTGCAAAAGAGCAGGAGCAAAGAGCTGTAAAGACAGAAATACCTTATTGATATCAGAGGTATGAAGAGAATGTCCAGACTGGTTTGAGTTGATACTGAAGCTTCTCACATAACTGTATGTTAAAACCAAAGTGTGCTGAATACTAAAGCCCAGTGTAATCCTCGAAGCAAGCAGCAGGAGGAAATGGCACATGGTGCCTCTCCCGTCAGCCAATTTCGGGAAACTGAGGCTAAAATTCCCATAGGCCCCCAAAACCTGGACAATAACAGATTGGAAAACCTTAAATGGACAATAAGTCTTATTTTCTACAGCATCACAGTAAAGTTAAAGTCCAACCTACAATGGAAATAACATTAAATAGGCAAAGGTGCTGCAGCACCCTACAGGTGATAAGCCTTACGTAGACCTACCACAGGTTGAACATATAAAGAAACCCCACTTAACCACACAGCGGTTCCACAAGGGTAAAGATCTGGTATTTGAATTTTAATGTAAACAATACGTGTAAGTATGAAAGCATCCAGTGATTAATTTATTTCGGGTAATAATTTTGAGAATCGTTCAGTTTAAATAATTTTTTTTCTTAAAAAAATATAACTCAACACTATAAACTGTAAATCCTAGGAGGTAGAAACAAGAAGTACAACTGTACTAAGGTTGAAAATATGTCATGTTGTTGCCGTAGGAGATTTCAGATTGCATTAGTAACAGTTTCTGCATGCCATAGTAAGAAACAAGGAAAAAAAAGGGATGTTCCTCCCTGTTATCACAGTTAATGGAGCAGCTCTGGGCTGTACGTTGACGTGACAATGCAGATTAGATTTTCACTTCTTTGGAGCAAAGTTTCACAAAATCCCGCCTGAACTTTGCAGGCCCCACAATGAATAACACATTTTCAGATAGATTTGCATTTCAAGAAGACCTTTGCAAGGAAGTAAAAGAAAAAAAGACTCTTTATAGTCTTGTTATCTGGATGTGCAAACTATCAGCACTGATGGTTGTTAAGGCAGTGAGAAAACCTCTGACAGTATTTTACGACATGTTAGACACTCATCAGTGTACTGTGAAACTACAATATTGCTGCGGACATCGCCAGCTGACATAGTGACATGTGCCTCCATCAATGCTGTTTGAACATCCGGGATTCTACAACAGAGAAAAAAATACATGTAGATATGGAAGAGATTTGTTGTGTAACTTTTCTCCTTCTCACATAACAGTAAAGTGAACATGTCCTAAACAGAAATGTAGTAAAGTAAACCCTAATAACATTTGCCTAACTGTATATTTATTTTTTTCCATCATTGAAATTTAGTTTATTTCTGCAGTGTAATTTCACAGAAGGGATTGCTATGTCCCACAGGTAAAAGCAGGGTAAGTAAATGGATAGAAAAATATTTAGTGTTCTGGTTATATTGAAATCCAGTGATGCAGCTCTGTTTTCAAATAAAGGAGATTTTAATCATATTTAATGTTTCATTAAATGGTATATCTTTGTTTTAGCTGTTCAAATAAAGTCTCATTCTTAGATCTGTTACATAAAGGAAGCTAAACATTGTTTAAGGCCAAGAAACGTCCAAATTTGACAAATATTGACAGAGCCAATATATATCCTAGATTGTTCAAATTATACTCATTATTTAATCTTTTTTTTGCAGTTTTATTGTTGGTTGTATTAGAACATAACAAATCCAAACATAAAGGAACGGAAAGGAAACTTGTTTGGGGGTAGGAAAACCTTAACCACAACGAGGGTTTATGAGAGGTATGAAAATTGGGTATGCGGATACAAGGTAACAAACAGAGCTAACAGGAAATCAACATTTTCTTGTTAGAAAAATGCTGAAAATCAACACAAAATTAGGACTAAAAGCTAATAATTTCGACGTAGAGGAATGACTGGTGAAGAACACCATAATTAACATTTTTCAGCAAACAAAAATGATACAAATACAAAACCAAATCGACCAAATGTAAAAACATCCGTGTTTTGACAAATTCTCCCTGTTTTTTTACATATCATTTTGTATTGTATGGTATTTAAATAAAATGTGGTATAAAAGGAAAATGAAACACATGATTCCAATAAACAAGATAGGTTCTTTGGGAAAATTAACAAACACTTTACACCTCCCTTTAAAGTTTTACACCTTTGTCATAAAACAAAATGCTCCTTTACTATATTAAAACTAGTAGGAATGAAGGCAGTGCAACATGTCAGTCAGTCTATATGCTGCTGCTAACTACACAAACCTACTTGTAATTTCATTTAACACCCTAATAAATGAACAAATTGTTCATTCAATACGATTACATGCATGTCTTAATAAGTATTATCAACTGTAGAAGGAAAGCAATGCAGATATTGATGGTAATTATGCTGTTAACGTAATCCTCCACGGTGACTGCTCCTTGTAATAGTCCATATTATTTGAATGAAGTACGTACCCTGACAGACACGAGAAGGAACCATAATTTTTTTTTAAAACCAACAAAAAAAAGATTTCATGTGGAAGAAAAAAATACTGGAAAAGCAAAACAATACCAAGGTCACGTTGCCTTTTGAAAAAATCCCACCTCCAGACAGACTTGACCAAAAGTTGTCACACACTGTCTTCCAACATCCACAATGTTAACCACTTGGCTAACATTTGAACCTTTTAATCACTTTGGGGCTTAAAATACTGCAAAGCACAGGCATGCTACTCCAGTCCTCAAGAGCTACTTTCCAGCAACTTGTAATGCTTCCTTGTTTTAACATACGAAAGGCTGAATTCCCTCATGCCAGTAAGCTTTGTTAATGCTTAGTAAGGAGCTATGCATTTAAATCAGGAGTACTGGTGAATAGATTTTTGCAGAAGTTGCAGGATAGTAGTTTTCTAGAACTGGATTTGGGCATACCTACTTCAAAGCAACGCATAACAACAATTAACACATTTTTATCTATGAAGCATGCATTTTTATTTATTTTTTTGTGAAGACTAAGATTTAAAGATGTAAAACTAAATCCCTCCTGTGATCTTTTGTAACATTGACTCATTTTTTCATTGATGTGAAATGCAGGCAGGACTAAGGCTAATTGTGTTTTTGGAACCCGTTTCTTTACTGTTTTGGGTAAAAACAACAATATATTTTTTTATTTTTAGTGCCATGTTTAAGCTTAATTTAGCCAATCAGTTTTTGGTTTTAGTTTTCTGCGGCTGTCTAAGAAAAGGATGCAATGTATACACATGGTGCTAGTCCATCAATATGTTACAATTCAGTTTAACTGAATTCAGTTAATTTAGGGAAAAACAGAGAAAAAAAAAAGATAATTCCTATGCAAGTTTTGAATAATTTACTAGAACAAATAAGTATGCGTGTATTTTGATTGCAAAAGCAAAACCCTGAGACAAGCTACCTGCAGAATATTGTAAGACCACAAAAAAAAAAAAGACAGTTGGCATCCTGGTCATTTTGTATGTTTCTAGTTGTATACTGAATAATTACAGTTGATATAACAAGTAGTTGCATCCTTGTTAGAAGTTTAGATCTTGATGACAAACCTTTCCGTTCACAGGTAAAGATGCTCTTTTGCATCTGTGCAAGACGCCTGCTGGATATTCCCATTACGTACTGCAAGTCATACTAAGAACTGGCATCATGGCTGACTCAGACCTAATTATAACACCAGTCTACAATGCTTGTCATTGGGAGATACTGTCCCCCAGGTTTTAAAAGCTGCCAACACACATATATCGAATAACTGGTTCGTTACCAGGCCTTTACCTCATTTAATGAACTGCTAAAGAGGCAATTCAATCATTTAATTCACCTAGAAGGGATCCATCCTAAACCTGCATGCTAGTACATCACAAGCACTAAGATTGGAGACGTACATTGAACTCGAGAGCATTGGACGTTGGAGAAGTAGACTACAGTGGGTGAATGTTAGGAGCCTGATGAAATAGACAAAAAAACTCTTTTTTAAGAAAACACATTTGCACATTTATAAAAAAGCTCCAAATGTTAATGATTGTTGCTGCAGGCAATGCAAGACCCTTGCTTATTAACTTATAACAAATTATATATACATAATAAAACCTGAGATGTTTGGCATTTTAACAAGGAATTTCAACAGAATCTTTTGAATGTGCTACATATTTTACCACACTGCTCCTCTCATTAAGTTGATCTTTGTGCCCACCAGCTTTTCTGTCCCCACTGGTGCAACATTGCATGCAGTCATCGCATCACGCAGCGTCCTTTGACCCCTACTTAAAAGGCAATGTTGTCACTCTAACACCTATAAAATAAAATTACCCAGCTGCAGATTCATTGTTATGTGCTTTGTCTGCCTAAAAACGTCTGTTTATAGGTTATATATTGTTACAGCAGTTGGAAACCAGGCATTGTTTCTGTTTGAACATCTTGCCTGCGGGTTATTGATTTGGAAGGTTTTATAGTGAATATTATGAAGCTGGTGCAGCTGCTCTGTTGTTCTGCGTGTGTGTGTGTGTGTGTGTGTGTGCATACAGTTCAGACGTGCAAATTAACCCAAATGTCAGAACAACCCTCAACATGCTTAAACAACATAGTGCTAAGTGTGTGTGTGTGTCTCACATACGTACATTTTGCTGGGCAGGAAAGAGACTTATTATTGTTTGATTGTTCTGTTCAATCAGTGCATTTCTAATTTTGTGCACTTGTTTCTAAAACAATTACTGTAGTGTGAATAATCCTAGCAAACACAATTACCGTAGTGTGAATAATCCTAGCAAACACTTGGAGGTTAATGAAATAATGGAGGAGGTCTGGTGTCTGGGGGTCTGTCACTCCAGGCCACTTTGACAGAGCAGAGCAGATCAGTACACAGCTGCTTCTAGGATCAGTGAATCTCTGACTGCTGGTGTGGAGTGAACATCCAGGTGTAGGTGTATATCCACTCTCTGTCTGAGGATATCTCTGTCTCTTTTCTTTTTTTCTCACTCACCTGAGCAGTAGAATGAGCACTGCTGGCAACAAAGACAGTCGGTCCAACTATGAGCCTGCATGTGTCTCTGTGAGCGATTGCTGATTTCTTGAATATAAATTGGATGTGCTCATTCACCTAAATCAAGGCCACATGCCCAGTCCCACAGTAAAGTGGTCTGAGCTCGATGAAGCGTTGTACTGTATCTGCCACTCAGCTGTGGAAATAAAACTGACCACTTTTTTCTAGCCTACATAAAATACTGAGGGTTACCTCAAGAGATTCTCCTGCTGATGGGAACTGACTTTGCCACCGACCTCATTCTTATCTGAAGGCAAGTGTGTTTTCCACATTTGTTTTAAATTCCTTTGCAGATTATTGTCAGTAAATTACAATCACAATAAAAATGTCATTTTTTATTCACATTCAACTTCTTCTAACCTACACAGCAAGCATTTGTTTTTAGTTTATTCTGATGATCATTATCAACAGCTAATAAAATCCCAAAATTTGATTTCCCACAAAAACCTGTTAAATTATACAAAACTATGTAAAAAAACGCTATGTAAACCATTATGTAGCCCTTTTGGAAAAGAAGTCTGGGTTTTCTTAGTTGAATGTAATACTCTGAACTGAATAATGCTTCATATATATATATATATATATATATAAATATATATATATATATATATATTGCTCTGGGTGTAATGAAACATATGTTTTCTAACCAAGGTTTTGATGAAATTCTAGTTTACTAACATCACGCAAGAAAAATATTTGTGAACTGCTTCTTTCTTTCTATTTGTGTTTGAGTTTTTTTTTTTACTAAACCATGGTTCTTGCTGTTGCAATATTATCCCAGTGGCATATTAAAAAGTATGTAATTAATGAATGAATAATAAGCTAATTCGATCTGTCCAGCATTAAAATTTATACCGATGAATAAAATGTCTTTACTGACTTCTATAAGCACATATAAGGAAGTGTTTAAATCTATAATTTAATTTAATTGCAGATCTTTTCATACAAAATATGCGTATAGTTTTCTGAAGCTGCTACTATTGCTAGTTTTTATGTATTAACCTTTACAGACTTCTGTTGCTGTTTCCGTGTATTCATTTTTTTTGTTAGGGGATTAACACTTTTAGCTACTTGAAAGTTTTTGCTACTTCTTTCCTGATAATGGTGAAATGCAGGCATGTATTTTTCCGATTCATTCTCCTGATTGCTATATTTTTACCCCTAAAACATATTACTGTACCTTCCTAGGACATCTATGGCATCCTTGCTCTTCAAATCAAGTGTGCCGATTTGACAGTTATCCATCAGGCAGTCACCGACACCTCCACGAGGAAGGTAAACCACAAGGTCATTGCTACAGGAGATGGTTTGGAGATGTTTGAAGAGTGCTGTTTGAAAGCATATTAATTGGAGGTTGAGTGACGAGAAAAAGTGGGGCAGAAAAACCTATACACAATCAGTTCTTCAAGGGTCACCACAAATAGATGCACACAGGGCGTACATTCCAACTGCTCCATTTGTGAAACATCAGGAGAATTATAACAGGACTAGGAAATATAAAAGACTTAATTGTTGCTCAGTGAGCTAAAATCCTCTTTTACGAAGAAAGTACATTTTGCATTTAATATGGTCTTGGAGAAGGAGTGGAGAGTTACACAATCTAAATTTATTTGCTAGGGTCATTCTTTACTTTACTTTTTACTTTATTTTAAATCAATTGGAATATCGATGCAACAGACTAACAGGACATTTTCAAGAAATAGTGACTTTAGGGAGATGTTGATTTTATTTTTCAGTAGGACTAACAATCTACCTGCAAAACGTGTTGATACGTAGTTCAATAAATAAGGTATAACCCTGTCTGATTACACAGCAAACTAACCTAACCTAAACCCTTTAGAAAATCTACAGAGTATTGTCAAGAAAGATAAGAGAAACCAGGCCAAACAATGCACAGAATATCAAGGCCACGATTAAACAAACGCCTGAGTAGCACCAGTGACTCAATACTTCTACTCCACACAATACTCTTAAATCAAGGCAAAAGGCCTCAACCAAATATGATTTGGGTGTTTTAGGTGGAAAAACTAATATTGTCAAGGTTGAGATAAGGATGGACCCAAATTCAGAGACACCGATACCAGTTGATGAAGGTGATGATTTATTCACATATAGTTTAACACAGGAACCACGAAGCACAGGAAGTGGATGATGGTGAGGAGGAGAGATGCAGCAGACAGATTCCGGCAGGTAGAGAACAGAGAACTAAACTCAGGGCTGCCATGGATAAAGGTGATGAAGGAGCGAGAAAGACAACAAAGACACGGACAGCAGGCTCGAGGTAAACATCACAGAGAATCCAGCAGTGTGTGAATGAATGAACCATGTTTATATACTGGGAGGGTGAGGAGTGGAACAGTGGGAATAACAACAGAGATTACTGGAGGAAATGGGAGGGTACAATATTATTTAACTTGACAGCTAAAGGTTGGCAAAACAGGACTAATACCAGAAATATCTAAACAATAATGAAGGCAGAACAGACTAAAGTAACAATAATAAGAAAATAACTAATAATAATAATAATAATAATAATAATAATAATAATAATCAAGAACACGGGCCATGACAAGTATAGCACATTTCAGTAACTAAGCAGTTCAGAAAGCTTTACATGATAAAACAATTATGCAAAAGCATTCATTTTTGTCATAAATATTGTTGAAAACTATCAGCAACGATGTAAGCTTTGGCAGTTTGCGTATGATTAAAAATGCATTAAAATAACAAACTTATCATACTCCATCTTACAGTGGAGAAAATATTACTTGAAAAAAAGTGTTTAGGAATGTCTGTGATGTTTGGGTTTCTACATATCAAATTATTTCAGAATTTTCTCTCATCAGCAAAGTGGAGTTCACTCGTTTCTTTCAAGCTGTGCAATTGTTCATTCTTCCACAGTAGAGCAGTCACTTTCAGCTCTGGCAGCTATTACCTGCAATGCATCTGAGCAACGGAGCCATTTCACAGCTCAGCCTCCTGTTTTTCTACATTAGTCACGGAAATGTAGATAATAAAACTGATTTCTCCTCTACATAGAATTTCAGCGTCCCACTTAAACCAACAGGAGAGAAAGAATTATCTAAGTTATTGTTGAAGTGAAGGCAGCTAAAAAAGATAATTCTAATCAAAAAGTTCAAGATCAAGGCTGCAATCCGAACTTTAATTTGAGCTGACCCCAACATCCAGAAAGAAAAACCTGAAAAGAAAAAAAAGGTTAAAAAAAAAAGAAGAAATGTGAATTTTTTTTATACATTTAAATAGTCAATAATGTATGGTTAGACATGTTATGGCTCATTAAATGTAGATAATTGGAATTTTTTTCTTGTGATTTGGCAAAAACACCAGAGAAATAAATGACATTAACAAAGAAAAAAGAAAAAAGAAAAATCTGAGTCAAATAAGTTTTTAAAATAAAAGTATTAGAAAGGATGAAGAGGGACTGTTTTACATATCAACTTAGTTAACCTTTTATTACTTTGTAAATCTTAACACCTCAAAGACCCTAAAAGTCACGACTGCTCATTTACTTGCAAGTGTGGAGCCCACTGGGACCCAAACACACCTTCCACACACACACACACGCACGCACGTACGCAAGCACACACACACACACACACACACACACACACACACACACACACACACACACACACACACACACACACAGATATAGATATATATATCTATTTTATTGTATATGTACTATATATATATATTGTTTTAGAAACAATATATATATATAGATATAGAGCACACCTGGGATGTCTGGTGCTCTCATTGGTTGAATGTGTGTGTGTGTGTGTGTGTGTTCTGAATGACTGCTGACTGTTTTGGCTACCCTTTGTATTTATCTATATCATCTCTTCTAGATCTGAGACTTGTACTGTCAAACTTAATCGCCCATCATTGGAAAAACACAAAACCTATTGATTCTGATGCTGCTTCCAATCACTCACCAAGCATGCCACATGCAGTATGCAAAAACTGTTTCATTTAAACATTAACTGACTTGAAGCACACTGATTCTTTAAGAAAACCAAAAGAGCAGGGTGTATAATAAAACACAAAAGGTAATTACAACTCACGTCTTACTGTGCTTTACAAACAAAAATAACATAGCCTACATACAAAAATAAAATTGTAAATAAGTACTCTACATGAGTTTTCAATAAATGGCCTCAAATGCAGAATTAAGTGAAGTGAAGGAAAACCAAAAACCTCTCTCCTCCGATCCTTGGCCTGAATATATTGTTGGGCAATGTCTTTCCTGTTCAGATTGTCCTGCCACTCTTGGTGGATGTGGCACACTAGACTCGCTAGCGTTAGCAGTTTCGCTAGGGTTAGCCATTTCGCTAGCGTTAGCAGCTTCGCTAGCGTTAGCATGCTAAGCCCCACCACAGCGACACTTCCCTGACTGGACAGTTCGTTATTCTCAGAATTCAAACTGTAACATCTTAAAACATTAGGCTTGGCATAATCACAGATTCAAGTACACATTTCCAAAACACCCCCAACAACTCCAGAAGGTTGCAATGGCCGATTTAATGGATAATAAATAAATAATTAAACGTTGAATCCCCGCATGAAGCTGAAGTTAGCTTCGATTCTAGCTTCGGATTCGAGAAATTAATAAAGGGCGATTCCACTTAATTTTTCGCTACCTTCAGCATCTTTCATCTACTCGAATTAAAAAACTACAGCACCTAGACATGTCAACCCTGGACTAGAGTTTTCTAAACTGATAGTAGAAAAATTAAGTTCAGGTTTGGGATTTGTGAAACATTTCTCTGATTTGTGAAACTTCAATAAAGGCAGATTTTAACACTTTAGTTTAGCGTCCGTTTCACACTAGAACTGGTCTAGCTCTAGAGTGAAAGAGAGCTCGAAAGAATTTAAAAAAATTAGCTAATCAAAAGCTATTTGCTTTGAATTACGAATGCATTTGACCCCTAAATAGTTATACTTGAGAAATGCTGTACTCACACAAAATTCACCTAACTTGTTAGATCATTTTCCCGTCAGCCTTCCTAACATCTGTTGCTCTTTTGAAAATAAAACTCAAACGCCTTTGCCGATTTTAACCAAAAGTGGTTTATAAGCCTTTCCACTTCTTTTTTGTTTTTCTTTTATCACAACACATTTAAACAATGGTCAAAGGCCCTAACAATAGCTCTTTAGTATTCTTAGCTATGCTCTGTTTGATGCTATAAAAGATCAACCATTAATTCCATTTGCTGATTTCTAAAAACTAAACAAAGATCAAAACGGACATTTAGACATTGGTCTGTGGCTTATTATATGGTCGGTATGGCTCACCACTCAGGGCAGCAAGTCCTAATGGGCTGCATTGTACTTAAAAAAAAAAAAAAAAGAAAACAATCTATCATTGCGCTTGAGCAACTTTTATGTTTGTTTTTTCAAATCTATTCAAAGGAAAGTGGCCGTACACCATGAGTGGTTCAAGATGTCGCAGTATTCAAGTCGTAGTTTATGGTTCAGATAAATTAATTGCCGTCATAGTTTTATTTACTTTCTATTTTCTATTTACTTTACTTTAGTTTACCGTCGAAAGTATTTTAACTCTTTTGTTGTTTTTTAAGGTTTGAGATGTTGTCACATTAAAAGGGAAATAAAAGTATTTTGTAGGAAGTCATGTCCTGCCAAGACTAGGTCATTTGTGTGTCCCTTGTGATGTGCCCATTTGTGTCAGCGTGATGTGCTTTCCTTTTAATGTGAAAAAAGTAAAACTATCAAGCTTTTTATAAATATTTAGGAATCAAGAAAAAAATATTCTCTCAACATGTCGTAAATAGGATGTACCACCATATTATGGTATTATACTGTATGCTGAAAAGACAACAGACAACACAACTCAACTTCCTGGATTGGGCCAAAAAAAACAAACAGAGAGATGAGTGAGATTTGTAGCGCGACAAGTGAAAATGATCTTTGTTGCAGGTTGTGCAAAATAAAGTCACTGTCACACTAAAATTCCTTTTTGAGGTAGTATAGCCATTCCCAGTGTTTCTGGTTGGAACCCCCATGTCAGTTTTGTAAAGAAGTGCACCAGCGGAAAAAGTCAGAGATATCTTCTGTCAGCTCATTTGGCACCAAAGCAGGAAGTTTTCTCCATGGATAGAGGTGGAAGTAAAGTGCCTTGTAAGCACTGGTACTAGAAGTATATTCAACTATTTGTCTTTGCAATTGCTACTCTAGGCTGAACTTTGTGTGCTGTGCACGGTTTTCCCTTCGTCAATTGGTTGGAAAATGTATTGTGGAGTTTTCTTGGCTCATAATGCACTTTCCAACCATTTTCCTGTCAAAATATGAAAAATATCTATTTGTGATTTTATAGTATTAAGATGATTCAGAAGATACTGTCTTTAGGATCACAATGGAAAGTACCTAAAACAATTTTAAAACATTAACTCTTTCCATGTTTTCAGACATTTCTTTCCCCGACATGCAGAATAATCAGCAAAATATTTTTATTTAAATGTTTACAAGTAATATATTAGTACAGCTAACAGTATTTTTTAGAGTGTTTTGGCGGTATCAGAAAGAATTGAGGATATTTCAATGAGGATCTGCTTTTTTTTATTTAATTTTTGTTGAAGACAGAGCAAAACGTGGGAAATCATAAGGTTGGAGAGCAGGATGGCAGATGACAACTGGAGACAAGATCATGATGAAAATATGGTTCCAAAACAGAGCCGTCAAAATCAGTCCAGAAATAGACATGTCGAAATTTTGACATAGCTAAATAAACTACAAGGAAACTCTAGGAATATTAATAAGGAGAACACTTTACAGGCAAGGTTTCTTTGTTTGAGACAGTTGGTGAGACCTTTTTAAGCCAACATTAAGGCAGATACAGTTATTTGTTGGAAACCACAACTAAACTGACATTAAAGCCAAAACTTTTGCAGCCAGTGGAAGAATGATGAGGAGCACAGATTTCTCAAGGTTGGGAGTAGAAAGAGATGCATTATGCACTTGCAAAAGTAGTTAAGTAATTAATTTATAGTACTTTAACAAACTTGTGAAAATGTGAAAGATGTTTTGATAATGTCTCTCAAGTTGTGCATGTTCTTGATTTTATTGTTTGATTTAGCAATAAAGAAAAACCGGAAAAACAGAAATCTACTTGCATTTAGCAGAGTTGTGGTAGTTACCATTGATCACTGCTTTACAAAGCTACTTATAAGGGCAGCCGCATGCATCAATCCGACTTTTACATTTTTACAGACAGGGTTTTGGAAATTGAATATATTGCATTTCTGTAAACATTTCGCCAAATCCCTATGACCTATGGTAACAGGGTCTTTTACTCCAAGTAATGGGCATGCCACTTCAGGGTAAATTGTGACTACTGGTTGGTCAGTTGGCGACAATCCCAAAGGATTGCTTGACAGGTGGTTTCATGTAAATTCTGCTGTGGTGCAAAAAAAAAAAAAAAAATAACCCAAGGATGAATAATCAGCTATCAGTTTTCTACAATGCCCAGGGATATTTTTCAACTCTATGTGACTCAATCCATGCTCAAAATCACAAAATCTAGGAAACAATTCTGCAACAAAGACTGGGCCAGACTTCATTTTAATTCATTGCCAGTTAATTTTGGAGGCATAACCCGTCCCTAGGTTTTAAAGCATAAGTACCTTATCATGTAAGTCCAGTTTAATGGATACTTAATATTTGCTCAGGTTATTTATTATCATTATTTTAATTTTTTGTCAGCACTGTACAGAGGAAATGCAGTTCAGATCCAAAAATTGTGCAAAAACCCAAAGTCTCTAAAGAGTTGCAGTCTTTTTAACTAGTTGAAGCTGTTTTATGTCTGAGGGTTATGGTGTTTTGAATAAAAAACAGAGCATATTTTTGATATAACAGTTCAAAATTTAATTTATATTTTTATACATTTAGGCATTAAAGCAAGACGTTTTATTCTTAGTTGACAATCTAAGCCAGGTGCCAAGTTTCACCAGAGCTCGATCAATAATCTTAGTAATCACAGATGTTTTTTTCTATCAAACACCAATCAAAATGTTGCAGCCGAGCAAATTGAACATTTTGTGTCTGGAAATTTGGAAGAAATTATCAATGACACAAATTAGAATCAGGGAAAAAAAACAGAATCACTGGCGCTAAATTATTCTACTCCAACTTGTCAATAAAATATTGACAAGAGATCAAGCTGATTGCACTTCTGTGGCAAACTAAACCAGCCTCTTTAGAGCAGTCATATTTAGTTGAATAATAACATTGGAGATGAATGTGCTGGTAATGTCATAAAATATTACGAAATATTTGCAGATGTCTGTGTATAATCCTTTCCTTAAAGATAGTTCAAATTATTGAAGTAATTATTCTTTATTATATTAAGAACTCCACGATGCCTTTTACATTTTTCGGCATTTTCTGGTTTTATGAAATGTAGGGGTCTTAATCCATAATGCAGACACACTGTGAGGAGAAATGTAAATCAGCCAAGTCTTTCTGTATCTCTACATTTAACTGCTTTCTAGACGCTATTTTATGAAGACATTATTCATCACACACTTAATTATTTAAAGAAAGACAGAAGGCACAGGAGTTTGTGTTGTTGATCTGTAGAAAGTATGAACAAGGTTCAACTAGCTGATCAACAGTGCATAGCAACATGTGGGGGAGGGACTGCACTGCACTACATTACTGTATGCTCTATTAGGCAGGAGAAACCTCCCTAAGGGGTATTCTCAGGAGACTCAATTAACAGGGGTTTAAACTGTAAAATAGAGGTACAATGGAAAAATAAAGGTTTCATTTAAAATTGGCTCATATAGTACCCGGAGGAAACAAATAAGTTCCTTGTTTCTTGGGATTTAATATTTAGGATCAACATTGTTGACATTCTTATGAAATATTCTTTTATCTGTCTGAGTTTGGAACCTAATATAAATTCAAAATATCAGTAGCACAAAAAGTGAACAATGTACCTATTTTAAAAAGTAAGGCACAATCAAAATATTAAGCTTCATATCTATACATAAAAAAAGTCTGGATATAAATTTCCAACTAAAGACCCACGACAACATTGCTATTGTTCTTGGTGATGTGATCAAGCTTTTAAGGAATTTCAATTCAGCCTGAGACAGCGTGATGAAATTTGGAAAGTGAAAACACCCAGAGAATAAAAAGGACTCTCGGTCAGAAAACAGAAGCAGTCTTTACTGCAGAGAGAGAGGCAGCAAACAAATCCAACAGGTTCTGAAAAAGGCAGGAGATAAAAACAGAATCATGGTTTATGTCCAGAACGTCTGAAGTGAATGAGAAGTCCAGAGAGTGAGGCACGAATGGAAAGTCAGCAATCAGAATTAGGGTCAGAAACTTGGCATTCGGTAAAAGCTTTCAATAATCAGGCAAAAGGGCTTGAAACAGGTGGGAAGCATGAGTGCTAAAAGGAGTCGGCAAAAGGTGAAATAAATGAATAACCAGCAAGGGAAACAGAGTAGCAGATAAAAACAAACCAGCCATTTTGCCAAAATCATAACAGGTTGTAGTTTTGGAGAGGCCATCACAGAAATTAGCTTGGATTACTTGCTCTTAAAGCAGTGTGTGTTTTGGCTTATTAGTCAAAAACCAACTATATTTAGCAAGCTAGATGTTATTTCATCGGGAAATCTTAGTAATTTGGAGAAAAAACTCCCCCCCCACATTGTTCAATACAAACTTCCCACAAAAGAGGATTGACTCTACTCCAAGCAATTATACCTAGTTTGTAAAGCAAAGAGCTCAAATATCTAGCTCAATTTATTCTAGGAGCTTGTCCATAACATAAAGCTTGTATTTGAAATGCGACTTAACGAGGGACAATTTTACAAACATTAATGGATTTCTATATGTGTGTGAGGCTTCATGAATAGTGTATAATTAGTTGTTTGTACATCATGTATATCATATGAAATCATCGCTGCTAAAACTATGCACCTCAGTTAACATGGTATAAATGCGCCAATGAGGGTGAAATGATACCCATAAGGATGCAAGTAGTGTATCTCTCTTTATCATATTGACAATGTTGCCCTGAGCTCAAAATCAAATTACGCTTGCTCTGTTTCCGACGATAAAGTCAAAATCGTTTGTTTCATGCTCTGCTTGAGTTCACATTATTCATACAGTAAATTTGCCTTGGACCATGTTGGCCCAGGCCCTCAAAGGGAAAGCTTGCCAAATATCTGAAGGCATACCTCAGTTGTGCTCTGTGATCACTAAGTCCTTATTGTATCTGTGTTCCATGTATGTCTTTATGACCTTCTAATATGGCTCTTTCTCTTCTTTTCCAATATAAGTTATTCCTTTAAAGTATTTAGACACATTGTATTTACATAAAAGAATGGTAGATTTTGCTTTTTTTTCTTGCTTTATCTTTTGAAAGTATGAACACTCTGCTGTCTAATAAAAAGATTTATTAATCATAACCCCAAATCTAAATAACACTCTCATCCATTAATAGTTATGTTTAAATAAACATAGAATTTCTAACGTAAATTTTTATCATTTGTGCCAGATAAAACCGTAACCGTAAGTTCATGGAAATGACAAAAAGCAGCTGCAATTGCTTTTTGAACAAATTAGTTTTTGATTGATTTTCTGTTTTTATCTTTGCTTATGAGACCTGAAATTTTAGCAGATTAAACAAAGGCATAATGAAACCAAATGCATCAACAACCGCTATTCTATATTAGCATATTCATCACAACAACATCATTAATAGACAAAAACACTGGATAGAATATTGGGTATAAAAACTATTTGTACCCCCAGCTTTCTCTTTTTACCTCAAGTGCCAGAGTTGCATGATGGGATGCCAAAACACCTATTTACATGTATTGAAAGTAATTCACACAGTGCAATATTTTGCTTAAACTTTAACCCTTTATTTTCTTGTTATCTTCAGAGCCCCAGCATACAGCACATCAACTTAACATTACTTTGATGAGGTTATAAGTTTTTTTTTATTGGCCCTCCATTCTGAAATCAAATAAAATTACATAGGCTGTATAAAAATTCATGATTAGAGCATACAGTACAAGATTACTTGTTACTAGGATTCACTGTTAAACAGTACAAACATAAAAATAAAATAAAATAAACAATAATACATAATAAATAAGTGAAAAGCAACTTTGAATTACATCATAACAGCTTAATTATTTTAATAAGTAGTAGAGAAACGTACAATATAAAGAGGAAAAATGTTTTATCATGTTTTTAAAATAAAATTATATAGCATAAAAGAGGACCTAAGGAGTTTTACAGATGTTTGTTGTTCAGGACAAGAACATATGGGGAAACTTCATTCCACCATTTTGGTCCCTGTCTTTGGAACAGCCTGCCTGAGAGCCTCAGGGCTAAAGAGACAGTTGATGTTTTTAAGAAGAGGCTCAAGACCCACCTATTTAGCTTAGCCTTTACCTGAATTTTATTTATTTATTTATACATTTATCAGCGTACCTTTATTTACATACTTGTGTTTTTAAATTTGCCATCCTTTTGTTTTAGTATTTTATGTTATATTGTTTAATTTGAGTATTTTACTTAGATGAAATCTTTTATGTCTACTTTCAGTCTTGCTGTCTTTGTTTATTCCTATTGTTTTTTGGGGTTATTTGATTTTATTTGTTTTATTTCCTGTTTAGATATTTTAACACTTTTAACTCCAGTGTTACCTCATGTGGGTCCTGTCTGGAGGGCGGGCGGTCCTGCACTACTGCTCTGTGTTTGTGGTGTCTGGTGGCGCCCCCTGTGGTTTTGGTGGCACTGGGCTCTGGTGTGGATGGATCCCCAAGGTATTGCTTTCTCACCACAGTGTCAAGCCAGATGTTTACTTATATGTTTACTGCTATTTTCAGTTGAGAGACAGGATTAAGGGGTTAGAGTTTATGTTGGAAGGGGAAGGTGTGTGTGTGTGTGTGTGTGTGTGTGTGTGACTGAGAGAAAGGTGTGTGTGTTTGTTTTCTTTTTTAACTATGTACACCTTTTTTGTGATGGATTGTTTTTTTAAACGGGTTTTTATCCCTGTAAAGCAGTTTGTGTTGCTATAATGCAGGAAAAGCGCTTTATAAATGAAATGTGATTTGATTTGATGTTTTCCACTGATGTCGGCTCAAGCAATAGCTTTGAGTGTTATGGTCTTTTATCTTCCTGACAAAAAACAGCAGTGATTAAAAAATTATTATACGTCAAAAAATGAATTAGCTACAAATAAAAAAGAAAACTTTCAAGCCATAAAGGTTTTTTGGTATGTATTCAGTTAGTCATGTCTGAGTGAACATTACTGAGACAGAAATCCGTCAATCCCTTCACTCAGTAACATTCTTCTCTCGAAATACTTAAAAAATCTCATTGTTTGATTATTTTATGTTCCTCCTCATTTATAATAGTACTGCAATAACGCTCGCTATATGAGTAAAAATAAAAATCTGTTAAACTCTTGCCGATCTGCTTTTCAATATCAAAAATGTAATTGATGATTTATCTATAATCATGCGCTGCACATCTGATTTGGGGCATTTTTTTTAAGTAGAGAAAGGGAAGTTAACTGTGCTGACCCATGCTGTGGGCCAGCTGCTTCTAAATAGATTCAATGCTGTTGTCCTTCTCTAGAGAGAGTTCCTCAACTGTGTAATTCATCCAAGCTGTTCTCTGATTTACGGAGAGTCGCTTGCAGACAGTCAGGGTGGTGCCTTTATCTCTACCTTGTCTTGCTAAGTGAATTCCAAATGGCACACTGCCCGGCTGTTTGTCAGTGCATTTGTTATCGCTGACAGCCACAACCCGCCTTTAAACAAATATAAATCTATGAAAACAATTGCTGAGCAAGATGCAGCGTAACCTTTTGAAATATCACATTGGCCATCAGTTTCTGGAGTAGATCATTTCCTTTCTACATATGAAACATGAAAGTAATGGCTGCTAATTCATCTTATGGAATATTTTCTCCCTTTAACTTGAAATATAACAGCAAAAGTAGCAAGTGTCATTACTTCACTGAAGCTACTTGTCAGTTCACGGACAAGCGAAACAGGCATAGTACATTTCATCTTCTATTCTATAAAAAAAATTGCATGTAATAAAAATAAAAGGTACAGTGTGGTTTGATAAAATACCTGAAGTGGCATCAGTTCAGCAGAATTGCATTTTATTTGGAGGACAAATGAAAAAAACTGAGTAAAAATGAATGACAGCTTAATTTATTTTAATTCAATGTAAAGTCCATATGTTTGAATGTATGCACATACAATGATGAACCCTAAAGAGGACTGAAGGAAAAATGTTATAAGGAAATGTATCGACACACATCTAAAAGGTTAATAAATGTGCTTTTTTTCTAAAACAAACTCCTCTCCATAATTAATGCCATTAAAAGGTTCTTTTTATTACAAAAATTATTCATATATAAATCGTATTTCTATTAGGTTTATTAAGCTTTAAGGTTTTTCACTGGGAAAAATAAAAGCTTCTCCATCCAAGAGTGGAGTCAGGAGCCCTAAATATGTTTGGTGCCTTAGTAAGGGTAGGATGCAAAAGGAAATGGGTAAACAGATGTTGAGAATTTGTTTTGGGTTTAACCAGAATTTGCTTAGGACTTAGTATTCGGGATATTATAATTTAATAAGTAACTATCTGAGTTGCAGTTATTTCATAAATCTAGTTAAACTTTGATAGTATCTGGTTTAAAACTGACTATTTGTGGACCTTTAACAGAATGGACTCTATATCCCATGATGCTTTGGAATTATTAGAAGAAGAATTTGGGGGGTTTTCTTTTTCGGGGCTTTTGTTTTTGAAAAAGCTATTGTCAGCCAAGTTCCTACACTCTGTCGTGTATAATTCTGTATGATTCGTTCATCCTTTTTATTCACTAAAGTTCACTCATATATAAATATACATTCAGACTCTTTGATTTATTTATCTTCTGTTTAATACATCTCTGAATGTCCAGTTTCTGATTGGAGGTTTGGATTCTGTAGTTTAAAAAGTTGCAACATTTTAAAACAAACCTTAGACAGTTTACGAATACACGAATACCTTTGCTAAACCATCAGGTTGAACTGTGAATTACTTTGTATAGATTATTTAAACAGAGGCTGATATTTATAAGCCTTTATTTCTTTCAATTCTGATCATTTTCCGCGTACAGTCAATAATATTAATAACAATTTTACTACATACTACACCGGGCCGAATAAAAAAACATTTTATTGCAGCAATGTTTAATGCAGCAATATTTTAAACCTACTGACCACCAACTCTCAGCGGAAAACATAACACTTTTGGATATAACTGTATATGAAACACATTGAAGGACTTTGTGGAAATGTCTGAATGATGTAAAAAGTACAAAGACACCAAAAGATATGGAAGAGAAAGAGCTAGCAGGGGGAAATAATTGAATTTGCTTAGATTAAGCAAATGTAAAAGCAACAACTACAAGATTATAAAGGTTGCTTTTATGACTTTGCTAGTTTGACTTTTTATGTTTTCTTAAGCCAAATCAATAGTTATGGGCCTAAAAAGTAAAATAAATAAAAAAATAAATAAAAAAAGAAGTTATTCTGTTTAACAATACACCTGTGTAGACTGCTACAATCTCTATAGTAAAGAGTTTATTATTTGTATTGCTGTAGAGTCACGACCTTGTATACAGGACATACTATTTCAAACTTGTATCTCTGCAATCTTATACAAATACAAGTGAACCTTTCAGATATTCTTGATGGTAAAATATTTATCTGGTCTATTAATATACCGTTAAATCAGCAATTATTGTTTTTCTCTACATTGTTACCACTATGTGAAAATTGTGAAATTTGAAAATAACTAGAACATTCAATAGTTTACTTTCAGCATGAGTTCAGTCAGATGTGTTAATCTCACTTAGAAACAGCATGTCCAGCCTTTCAGGGACTTTAAAACCACGAGGGATAAACGCATTATTTGTTATGGATCGTAGTATTTTTATTTTTTTTCAGGTAGACTTAAGGAGCAATTTGTTGTTGATCCATCATTGGCAATGAAAACCTGGTGGAGATTTTTGATAGGGGTACCTGCAGGATTCAATAACATGGGCTGACAGGTCAGCACACCCCACCATTCACAAACATCTCCTGGTAAATAAAAACAGAGGCAAGATAAAACAGCTTAAGTTCTTCAGAGAAACACTCCAGGGGGATGAGAAGAGGTGGAACTAATCTTGCAGTTATGTGTAAAAAGAAGGGGGGGCTCAGTCGGAGAGAACTTAATTTACAGGCCGACAGAGATGACACTAAGATGCGTCGGGAGCAGAGGCTGTGAGACAGGTTTGCAGAGATCAGTTTGGAGGTTCAACCTCCTCACATTTGTTGTTGGTGGCGTTCCAGTCTTTAGGCCGAAGGCTGTACCGTTGCTCTTTCTTAGTGGTTGCATCACTATGTGTCCCGGTGATGATAGTGAGTGATCCAACACAACAACATCAATCACCCCCTTGCTCAACGTTGAGACTGCCTTGATATGTTGGAGTGTAGAAGTTGCAGAATCTTATGTAAGCAAATCTTTTCTTTCTCCTCCCACACTCTCATTATTATCAAAGAATCACGATTCTGTCTATTTAATTATGCATAAGAGACTGAAACATCTCAGAATGATCGATGGGACCACAGCGACACAGACACAATTATGCATAATTAAATTCTGGATACCAGATTTTGTTTGCCAATTGCTTTTTGCAGGAGGATTTTACTTGCTGAGGGGCTTTGGGTGTCTTACACAAAACTCAAACAAAAAGGCATAATCCCTGTCTTCTTATATTGTGGTCCATTTGTATGAAATGCATCAGTGGATCAAACAGATTGCATTTACAGGAACTAAAGGAAGGAACAAATTGACAGCTGAGCAGAAGTGATAAATAATTCAGCAACTTTTTGATAGCAACTTATCAGTTTTTTGTCTTCAAAAGAGCCCGTTCTTTTTGTGCAAACCCGTCATATTAGCATTATTTTTGTTGAGTTTATGAAGTATAGGTTTCTTTACCTCTCACGAGACAACACCTTGACCTTGCCTAATGTGCAAGATAACAGACCTGGCTGCCGGCTTTTATGTTGTAGGGTGCATTGTCATTCATGTATTCATCTCTGGAGGAGTTCAAATCCTGAGTTTTTTTGTTAAAATGACCACACTGGATTGGCTGGTGCTTATTGTAATCCAAAGCAACTGAAGAACGGAAAGTAAACAACCTGAATCACAAGGAACTCCACTCAAAATACGACGCACAGCAAAAGCCCAAATCAGATGAAAAACTGAAACCCATTAGATCAAGCTTCACTTCAACTGAGATATATTACTTCCTATAATACAATTTATTAAAAGCTGAAATCGTAACGCCTCTAATCTTTCAAGATTTTAGGAGCTAAATGAAGAATCTTACCACAGAACCTTTACAATGTCAGTTCCCATAGATCTTTAAATTATTATAAATGTAATTCAGTGAAAGTAATACTTTGAATCCTCAACTACAACTAGAGTTTTTATGTTGGGCTTGGTATTTTAATTATGTTTTACTGGAAACAAAATTCGGTTCAAAGAAATGAGTGGTTAGACCATGTGTATTATCATTTTCAAAAATAAAATCCATTCCTCTTTCGTTTTTTCTGTGCATGAGAGGAAACAAGATTAGGTTTAGACATAAAAACAAAGATTTTAGCTTTAGGGCAGCTGGGACTATACTATTGTAAAACTGATAAAGTTTTGGTTTCACAACACTTTCTGTGTTGTGCACTTATTTTAAGATTCTGACTGTGTTTGCAAAGGGACTAACAATTACTTATATGTTAAGTTTTGCTGTATCAGACAGTCTTTTATGAGTTTTTTAAAACAACACACAAATGACCTAAATGTGTTGAAGACATCTTTAGTGTTCATGTGGCTAACAAAGTTGTGCTGGCTAAACCTAAACAAAACTTAACAGACAGACCTTCTCTGAACGACAAAAATAATGTTCTTAATATTGCAAGATCTTGTGCCACAAGCTCTCCTTCCCCCTCCAGGACAAAGTGTAGATTATAGTGCAGAGATGGTCTTTAATTAAATTTTTACACCCCTAAGACCCATAGCCAAGAGTCCTCACAATGTTTGAAACTCTAGCAGAAGGATAGGTTCTTCTGTGTACCCAGGATGGTAGGGCAGTGCACTCAATTCCTAAAATTGTTTTCAGGAACACTATGTTAAATGTTTGGTGCATCATCAGAGACCATGTCGTCGATGTGCTTTGTATGTTCCAGTAAGACCTCAGCTGCCCAGAGTACTAAATGGCAAGCTGGCCCAAGAATAGTCTTCCAGGACTTCCCGGAAACCTGACAGGAGAGCTCCTTCATTAATCAAATTATAGAGAGCTGGATCTGTTGTGAAAGGACAAAACAACCGAAGCAATTGCTCAGAGAGAAGATGGTTACAAGGTGATCAGTGAGGGATGCTCAAAAAGCTCGCAGCCCTCGGGGGGGCTTGGAAAATAATTTTTAGACCGCGTCATACACAAACAGTCAATTGTTGAAGGATATAATAAATACGAATTTATTACTTCATAAATTATGCTTTAGACCCTTTTCTTTTTTAATTTGTACTAAAAAACTTAAGTTAAAGGACTGATTATCTCTTGCTTTTTTTGTTTGTTTTACTCCTCCCAACTAAATCCCACGTGATCACATAGACATTTAATATTTGATTTTCACAGTAAATGACAGGACACAAATAATTAGGTCACAATCAATCAAAAAAATGTTGCACTTTCTTGGTTAAAAATAAAAGGATGCTTCTCTTAGAGATTTCTTTAGCTGTTTTTACTTCACCTGGATTGCCCTATACCAAAATCACTCCATTATTTATGTTTAAGTGATGGCACGTGGTTTCCATTAGATGATATTCAGACATTGCCTTTTTATTCATATATATATATATATATATATATATATATATATATATATATATATATATATATATATATATATATATATATATATAT
>JAVLVB010000124.1:3076342-3086395 GCA_032876305.1 Orestias chungarensis | reverse complement strand
TGTTTGAGATTCATGATTTGAATGAGAAAAGCCAAAACACATTGAGCTGGAGCACAGAAGTGTGAATTCGCATGTAAACGTTGCTCTGTCATTTTGCTTCATGGTGGTTTTCCATTAAGAGCAATGTCAATGACTCATATCAGCAGTAATCCCTTTGAAAAAAGCAGCTAACTGAAAATGCCCAGTCAATACCATCGTCCTGAGGCATTGTTTCTGTTTTGAGGACAGCTGAAGTCTTCTGTGTTTACCTCTCACAGAAGATTGGCCTCTGATCTTCAAATCCCTTGTTTAGCTAAAGTGCCCCCCTTGGGACAGTGACAAGCAGAGATAAAAAAGAAGGACATTGATGGAGCTACACAGGAGTTTAGAAAAGGAGGAAAAGTGTGGGGTTGCAAAGTTAGAAGATGATAGATAAAGGGTAGAAACGAATGGGGAGATTGTGAAAAGGAGACCTAGTAAGGAAGTAAGAGAGATAGGTGAGAAAGAGCTTTCCAGAGTAAAGGACAATTCCCATCATTACCTCCTTTTCTTTTTTTCTTTGAGAATCTGACTGAACCTTCTTCATTGGTCTCATCAGGTATTCAAAAGGCATCTTCAACCAACACCCACTGGGCAAGTGCTCTCTCTCTGTGTTTGAAAGAAAGGCTTAAGTCCTTTCTACTTTTCTATATTTGTCATATTACTTCATTGACACATCCTCCATTTCCAGCTTCAAATGGCAAGCTGGAACAGTAAGGGATGACTGGATTTCCTTATATGTCATCTAAGTAAGGAATAATTAAACACCCAACCTAGACTAGGTTGAGTAATATGTGGAAACAAATATCATATTTTATTTATCTTAATTCTTGAGGTTTGTGTTTGTGCAAAAAAGCACACAAAGCAAGGTGCCATGATACAAGTTGTTCTTTGTATCTGATTTACGTGCCTGCTTTTGGTATTCTCTTAATCTTACATGCATCCACCCTACCCTCAGTTTCAGTCATCTTAGTTAAGTATTTCTCTATAAGAAGTATTGGAGCATTCATATTCCTACACATAAAGGAATACTACTAATGACACAATCACATAGGCAACATGAAGGGAGGATGGTACAGTTACGAAAAGCAAAAAAGGCAATTATTTGTTTGTAATAAAAGCTCAGAACAAAAATGTTTGTAAAAGAATTAAGTAACATTAAAAACTCCCAATACAGGTAGACCAAATTATCTGTTTTGCATTCATAAATTCTCCTATAGAAAAATGTCTGCCTGATTATTGATTGCGTTTGATTGTGTTTTCACGGTGAACCCTGAGGACCTACCTAGAGCAGGAAATATCTCACAACTGCTGCATGCCTCGAGCTACAGCAACACAAAGTCGTCCATGTTGACATGAAAATCCACTTGGGTATTATAGGACAGTCTGTGGAGCCACAGCTATTGACCAGAACATTGAAGTAAATAGTCTTCTCTTAAATTGGCTTTAAGTTTAAACCCTTTGAGTTCATATCAGAAAAAAAAACTTTAACAATGTTAAACAACTTTAAGCATTGGCCAATTTAGGCATACTTAGAATTAAAACAAGGTAATGTTTTAACAATGCCAATAAAGAAATAGCCAAAATGTGCTAAATATACAATGCCTTAGAAACATATTTATAAAACCTGAACCTTTTCAGATCAACACTAGGTTTAAATTGTTTTGAAGTGGAAGAAAAATAATTTAAAACATTTTTTCACAAATACAACTATGTTTATGATAGTTTTGTTTAATTAAAAGTGCTGCATGATATCAGTGTAATAAAATTAAAGCATGATTTGTTTGATTAAAGATTAAAGATCAAATCAGCTTTATTTGCCAGGTACATACAGGACATACTAGGATTTTTTTTGGTGTAATTACACTGAGGCAGCCATTTGTGGCGCCAGACTGGTGTAATCACACCGAGGCAGCCATTTGCGGCGCTCGGTAGGCAGTAGCGCAAAGGATCTTGCCTAAGGACCCACACTGGATGCTATGGTGTATTTTGCCATGGGACCTTCCAATTGGAAGTCAGGCAACATACCACTTGAGCTATCCAGTAGCTCAAGTGGCTCAAGTGAGTATATCATGTTAATATTACTACAGAAGCTTAACTTTTAAACATTCAAGCCGGAAAACATGTGTGGTGATAAGAAACAGAATGCTTTGACAAACAGCTGTTCAAAACAAGTATCACATGGTAAGTTTTATTTGAAATCCAGGGTCATTTGTATTTTATCTTTCACTCCCCTTTTATTATATATAATGAACCTTAGGCAGAAATGTTGAGAAAAAAAACGGTTTATGTAGAGGATCTAAAGTAAAATTCCCAATTAAGTGCAGTAGCTGCAATTACAATTGTGTGGTAGATGCGTTTTACGCAAAGTCCTGTATCAAGAAACAATTATCTGTAATCTTTTCGTTGAAATGTTCGGTAATGGCAAAAAAGTGAGTTCAGTTTTAAAAATCTTCTATGAACAAAAGTTTTACTAAACAAGAGATCAGAAGTAGAGCGTGTGAGCTTTTTAAATTCAACGCCTATTCAACGACACTGAAAGTTAATTTTAATTAGCCTATTTGATCCACTTTAACAACTTTTGAAAGATGTTTGATTTAGTGTATATATATAGTGGTATATAGTGGTATTTATTATTTTTTGTTGAATTCCAAATTTTACCTATTTTGTGTAAAATGAAATGAAATGGTACCTTCGTTTCTATATAGTGTTTGTTAGATAAAAATTGTTTATTTGCAATTGTTTCAAAAATAGGTTTCTCAAAATAATTGACTACAAAACTCTAACTCTAATCAGCCTGTGAGTCACCTGACATGTTAAAAAAAAAGCCAAGTTGCAGTTTAACTATTATCTTTCTGTTTTACCTCGTTTTGTTTTACTTTTGTTTTTTTTAAGTTACAACTTGTCTGATGTCCTGTTTACTGCGCGACTTTCCTAGAGGGGGCATTTAGCTCATCTGCTTTGTCTAGAACATTTGTCTTACTAATCCTTCAGCAGAACTCAAAGGGACTGGAGTGGGACCAGAGAGGTCAAAAATAGGTAATTACTATTAATATTACATTTAAACTTAAAATACGGCAGTTTATCACGGGATGATGCTAAAGACAGTTTAGTACAATTTACAATAATTTTACTTATTTACATTTATTAAAACCAATCACACTTACACACACACCCAGAACAGAAAACCACCACCTCGAAATTCCACCCCCTCCACCATGAATCCGTAGGGCCCTATGGCAGATTCAAGAAAAAGAAAAAAACAACTGTAACTAATAAACATTCTTTTTACCTGAAGATAAAATGAATCACAATCATAAAACTACGGCAATAAAATAATGTCAATCTACTTTACAACAATTTGAAAAACAGCAATGTGCTAATGAACATGGTGGTAGCTATCCTGAAGGTGGGACGAGCATCCATGTTGCATCAGGGAGGCTACAAAAAGCAGCATATAGAATGGAAATAGCATTAGAAGGCAGTTGTCTAACTCAGGAGAATCAGAAAAGGACAAACTGGAGCATTGAGGGTTTAGAACGAGTAATGTTAATACTAACTTCGAATTTAGGACTTACACACCATTAACACAGGCACTACACCTACCACCTTAAGCCCAAATACAGCTTCCGTAAAGGAAAGAATCTGACGATAACTATCGACAGCCGTAGCGAGTTAACACTACAACCACGAAGGGAGTCATTTTTACCCCTAGTATTTTCAAATGCTTGTATTTTTGTTAAAATAAAACCCCCGCATCTTTAAATTCATGGCTTTTCCTAAAATGGATTTATTAATCATTCAGTATAAATCCCTTTATACACCCATTATTTTTCACCAACGTGCAGTTTTTGGATTTTGATTGTGAGTAATATATACGTGTGCTTGTGAGGGAGAGTGCGCAATTAAAAAAAAATAAAACTACTGAAATCTGTTTTTGTAAGTAGTCTGTTATGTGATTGGTGTGGTTGTCATGATTGTGTTAACTTACAGTAAAGTTCTTAAATTTGGTTGATAAGTGTAAAAATGTATTTGTGTGAGTGAGAGAGCGAGAGAGAGGCCACTTTATTTGTTCTAAAATAATTCAAATGGAGAAATCTGTTATTTTGTTTTTGTAAAGATCTTATTTGATCATTTTGTTGTTTTTTGTACAGTTCCTGCAGTTTGCTGAATTTAAAAATTTTCCCTGGTAGATATGATCATTATTATAAAAGGCTAATCTTGGGTAATGGGTTTAATTCATTTGCTGAAAAGAGATATGTTTACTCATTCACATTTTCCAGTGAAGCTGTTTTATCTGTTTCATAAGAGTTATGTAATGTTCTTTATGTATTCTTCCACAGCTTGATGTTTTTTTTTTTTTAAGTTAAAGCAAACTATTAATTTAACGTTATTTAAAGGATGATGAAAATGTTGATCATACTTTCTTACAAGTAAGTGGTTTTTCAACCACAGTTGCCCAACCTCGGCTGAATTCGTGCTCTGGTCTTAACAGCTTGGCTTACTGACTTTTTATTCTCACAGTGTTGAACTCCCAGTTCCACTCAGGTGAGTCACATCAACTCAAAGCCCATCAAACGGCAAGCTCATAAATGAATGGTGGTGTCACAAGTCAGATTCTTTGTTATCTGGACAAGATCACATTTTCTAGTTGCCCACACACAAGTTTACACAAGTTTTTCTTCTCCAGTGGTTCACTAAATGGCATACAACAGTTTATTTCACATCGACAGGGGCTGGCAGGGGTCATTCAATAATGTAGGCCAAACAAGTTTGGCTCCCTCTCCTCTTCTCTCAAACATAGGTTTGACAACTATGTGGAGTCTGATTCAGGTGGAGTATTCGTACCTGTTTATTGATCAAGTTTAATTGAGTGCCACTGATAGCTTAAATAAATGTCTTCTAAGTCTTGAACATTTGCTGATTGCCTTTCAATCATCATTTATACTCTTTGCTCTCCAGTTCAGTTGTCCCTTCTCAAATCACATTTTGCCATTTTACCAATCTGTATTCAGGAAGACCACTGACCTACCATCTTCAGAAACAATTTAGTTCTGATAAGCTTCAGTATTTCAATCCCAACTGAAGAAAAAATAGAAAACATATCAAAAACTGAACTGAAAGCTGTGAATAGATTTTAAAAGGTAAAGAATTGTAAAGTGGTATTTAATTTAGGATCGGGGAATATGTGTTTTTGACAATTTACAGTATAGTTTTTAAGATATATTAATAAGGCACTGACCATAACAAGGTGCGTAAACCAGCTTCAACCAGCATTCAATTGACTTTTTTTTTTTTTTTTAGCTCTGTGGGATTGACATATCTGTGTGTAAATTAGGTTTAACATACAATAAAGTTGAGTAGGGAAAGACTGGAGTGCAATTTGCTATGTAAATCTTTTTCTATGTAATGTAACTAAACCAAAACCCTTCAGATACAATGGAATAACATAACCATTGAAAGGCTAATAAATAAATTATTTACTTATTTATGTTTTTCTGTAAAACAATTGTACATTTCTGGGTATAGAGCACAAGATATAGTCATCCTGTCTTCATGACAGCATTACTGAAGGGATTAAGTGATTAATTTGTTTTGTGTTGGTTAAACATAAGTTTCAGAGGGTTCCACTGAGCTCTCCAGGACCCGTGTGTTATAATACTCAAAGTGTAAAATGCCACAACCTAACCATTTCTGTAGAGCATTTCCTTATTGAATTTTAATAATAGTTTTGTGATAAATGTTGATGAGGTATAATAATATTGGATAAAACTCCAAATACTTGTTGCATCAGTATTTTTGTGCCAGAAGTGTACCTCACTACCTCTCCATGTCGTCACATGCAAACAGGTAAACATAATTGCATATTTAAATATTTTTGTCTTTTTTTAAATCTCTTGTACATATTTACATGCTATAAAAAAATTATTTGCTTACATCAAAGAATAGAAACAGTTTCATGCGTATGGATTTATCTTTCCAAATCAGATTCCGTTGTAATAAATCCTTTGTATACAATACACTAAAGCATGTATTTTTTTTTAACATAGAGCTAAATAAAAGTGAACTTTCTTTTTAGCTTTGCTATGTGGGACCAGTACCCACCCACGCTAAGCTAAACACCAGTACACAAGGTGTTGTCACCTTTAATAACCACTATATATCCTCAACAGTGTCAAACCAAGATGAATGTGCTCTTGATGGTGTCTTTCCCAAAACTGACTGAAAGAATGGAAACATTTTGCAGTCCATAATTTCTCTAGATACTTGTATAATTTTTTCAGTACATGCAAAACCCAGGCAGGCACAAAGAAAAACAAAAATCCTTCAAATTACCCTCTCTGTGGTACTTAATTAAAACAACAACAGCTGATGCGAAGAGTTTTGTAGTGGTAAGGCAGCCCAGCTATAACAGTGAAACACTAAAATATTTTATTACAATACAACAAAATACTTATCTCCACAAGTCACCATGAAGTACCACAGATATGTTGAACTTACACTTTATAATCGGCGACCAAAGAACATGAGTCATTGCTTGCTCAACCATGGTGAGTTTAGAGTAACGCCTAGTCCCTCCCGTGCATATTGGTAAAAGATCCCTGTAATATCTGTCAATCCTGCACAGCTTACGGTGGCATCCTGATAAAAGAAGTAATGGGTTTTTTTCACCATCTGTCAGCTTCAAATTACTAAATTACTAAATATCCACATTTAACTGTTACCCCATCTATGCTGCATTAACCTTTTTGCCTTCTCCTGCAGGTGCTGTGCTCACACAAACTTTTTGTGTATTCAAGCTTCCAATTTTCTGAGACTAGGACAGAAAGGATAGGACATTTATAAAACAAACTTGTGCTAAAATAATGCATAAAATAAAAATGTGTGACTGATAGTTTTAACAATTTCATTTCAACATATAATAGTCTAAAGCATGTTTTTTTGTTTTTACGAACATTGAGCTTAGTAAAAGTGAACTTTATTTTTAACTTTCCTGTATGCATACACTCTCTGACTTTATGGACTTCAACTCTGTGTTCAAAATTATTAGGAAGATATATCATCAGAAAGCAGAAGAAAAGCCAACTGGTAACAGTTGTGAGTTTGGATACATTTACAACCTTTGTGTTGATTGAGTTGCACTGTGCATTGCATTTCATTTCACATAAAGATTTTTTTCTAAGAAAAGTCACATGTATTCAAAATATTGATGACTCATTGCACGGACAACTGTCTCTCTTCAACATGGTGGATGAAAAAGAAGAAAGTCTTGTAAAGGGCCATATTTACAGGCGGTGTATGTCATTGTAATCCAGCTAAATAAAGCTTTATAAGCTGATCACATATTATCTTATATGTAGTTAGTACTTAGTACATATAAGATAATAATACATTGTTTTTTACCTTATGTTTAACAGATTATTATTTATTTTGCAAAAAAAAAAAACACACTTTGCAGCAGATTGCAATAATATGACTCATTACAATGTTATTTCCTCACTCTGTCCATCATATTGTGCCTGGCGAATTAAGAGAAAGTGGGAAACAGAAAATTTACTAATTAAAACTTTCTTGAATCACAAGTTATCAAAAGAAAGAATCTTAGTTTTTAAAGGCATGGGCGGTTGAGATGTGGAAAGATGGAAATCAAGCCTTCAGCACCCATAGTTTTTGGGGGAATGAAAGAAACATTTTCTTGACATAGTTATTCATGCTTTTAAAAAAGAAACTATGCTAAGTAAATATTTCCAAAACCTTTTAGTTAACATAGAAACCAGTTTTAAGCATGTTCACTGAATCAGACTTAATTCACAAAAGGCAAAAAAGCAAGTAAAAAAGTCTCTGTCAATGGCTTTTAGGCAAAGCGTAACAACTCACTGACCTATGAAATGCATGTTAGCACAAGAACATGATTTTTATTCATACGGGAAAAAAAAAGAGTTTACCATATATTCAGTTCTTAGCAGAACGGTCAGGACATTAAATTTTTTTCCACTGTGGTGAAACACCAACTAACCACCAACAAGATCAAGAAAAAAAGTTTAAAGTAACGTTTTCTCATACCCAAAGCTGTCTCCAAATGCAAAACAGCTCAGAAATATTTTCAAAGCAGTTATTTCATTGAAAGACAGATGTTTTCCCTTCTTCATTTACTTTAAAGTGAAGATGAGAAGTTGCAGCTTGATCCCAAGAAAATTAGATGTCATATTTGGTTTAAGGATTATTTTTTCTTGAATTATGTGGTTTACCCTTTTTGTAGGTTTATTTATGGATGAAAAAAACATGGTTGTTTAGAAAGTTGTATAAATTGCATAAACATTTGTTCTCTAAAAATTAGTTTGTTAAATTTGGTGTCATTTGTTTTGAAGCCAAAAGAGAAATTATAAATTGCAGTGTGACTAACTGAAACATTTCCTTACAATACAGTGGAATTTCACAATTGCACTATAATTATTTCAGTGTGGTATTATTAATAAAAGCCAAAGTGAAAGGCAAGTTCATTTATTTTAAGGTTGAAGCAACACAGCAGGAATAGGAGGGCACTGTATATTTGTATTTTGTATGTCAGGGTGTAAATGAATGGTTCCTCAGTCTGTAATCTCTCTATTTAATTTGTGTTCCTCTGGTAAGACTTATTCTCTCTAGAGTATGCTAATACTGTGCTACATTTATCTCTTGAGCTGCTGAGAGTTTGTGATAGGCATTCAGCTTGGCGAGGGTGCGCTTGACTCTTTCCAGTCTGTTGACTACCCGAAGTGTTGTTCTGTTAACTAACTTTTAGTAAATGGCTGGTATTTTATTTTTCTTGCGGTTCTCTTTCACTGAGAACAAGATACCATTATACATTGCTAGAAATGCACACTTTGTTCTGAGCCACAGGCTCTCTGGGACAATGGCCATTAAATTCCACTTGATCTAAGGGGGTAATTCAGGAACATTTGCTGGTTTTATTGGAAAATAGTTTTGCTGATTAAATATGCTTTGTACTAGACAAGGCACTTTAAAGTCCCATTTAGTAAGCCATTTAGAATGTGGCACCAGAGTAGATTTTTATTATGTAGAGCACAAAATTATACCACAGAACAAAGTCTGACTTATAAAATATACATCATTATTATATGTTTTGTATAAAAAATCAGAAACGGATACCTGATTACAGGGATATCTAACAATACAGTTGTAGAACGAAACCCTCATGCCTCACCCACAACAGAAATTATGGCAAGTATAACCATGATGGCGTAGCCTGAATAGAAGACAATCTAAACATACATACATATACAACAGGAGACAACGTGCTATACAACAATGGGTTTACAAAATTTAGAGGCAGTATTATGACAGTGTATTTTAAAATACTAAGAATACAGAATTCATTTAAAAATTTGTGACAAAAAATAGCTTTTGATTAACATGATCTGCCCCTATGTTTTGTCAGTATTACCTTTACTTGTGATCATGATCTCATTGTCCTAGGTAAGAGTTAGTGGTTCAGATATATTGCAGATCTTGACCAAAGGAACAAGACCTTTGATAGAAATGACTGTAAACAACTTTATCCAAAGTTTCAAACTGGTTGTTTGGTGTCTAGTAAGTATATTACCCTTAATCCTCCTACCCAGCTCTTTTTTTTCATTCCAAAAAGGATGTAGTGCTAAAAAAAATGGTTGAAATGCTTTATGTTCACTAATATATGTGTCATGTTGGGTTTCTAGGTTTTCTGACCCACAAAGGCAGAGACACTCAGAAGGTACGGTTATGCAGTTTATTGAAGGGAGTAAGTGACACAGGTAGGGGTTGGGTCCAGCGGTGAGTCGGAGAAGGCGGTCGTGAGAAGGGAGTGCGAGCGGCACTGAGTGGCGGAAGTGAGCGGGAGGCTCGACGCAGGATACCGGGAGACCTCTGAGAGTGAGGACAGGTTTGGTGAGAACAGGATATTGGAAGTGCGGGAAGAGAACGGTCTTACTTGGAAGTTGGTGGTTTGTGTCGCCAGGGGAATGTCCGGTTGAGTCCAGCAGGTGATGTGGTCCGGGG
>JAVLVB010000124.1:3064761-3076242 GCA_032876305.1 Orestias chungarensis | reverse complement strand
CAAACTGGCACTGAGGTCAAGCGTTACCATGCAAAGGCAACACTCAGGCCCCGAATAGTGGATCCACACTCCTCTTATACTGCTCTGCTCATCAGTGCCAACCCGAAACACCTGGGAACCACGGGACTCCATCCTGGAGCCCCGCCACAGCGACCCCCGTGGCCACCTAGGAAACAGCACAGAATGACTCAACCTGACAATATGTAGGTTTATAAATACCAAACTGTGTTTTTAGGAGTGTTGGTTAAATATTGAAGTTTCTAATTTATGTTTGACAATTTCATCTATGGAAAAGGTACACAACAGCAGTCCAAATTATGTAAAACCCTTAAAATTGCTGCAGCCAGACACTCCTAAGGTTGACATTCATATAACTTTAATGTATGGATTGAACTAATGTCGGTCATCCAATGTGAGGTCTTTAATGTTTGACTCTGTCATACAAACAAGGGATCAATTACTGCTTTCTTTCTTGCTTTAAACATTGGTCATACCTGTGCATTCCCCTTGTATCCACTGCTCAAAATAATATGAAATTGTGTTACATCCTTTTTAATTGAAGATAAAGATATAAGGGCTAAACCATGTTCTCAGGGATATTGGCAGTATCAATAATGCTGCTATACCTGTTAGTGGGACCAAAACCCACCTCCATTAAGCTAAACACCAGGACACAAGTGAGTGCCCTTTTCCAAGGAGGGACTTTCAACGAGTTTTAAATGGGTTTCAGCACTCCTGGAGTTCTAAAAAGCTGTCTTGGATTCAAACCTACCCAGACCAAAACGTAATGTTCCCGGTCAACCTTTGATAACCACTCAGCCTTGACGTTCCATCAGCAGTGTCAAACCAAGAAGAATAAGCTCTCGATGGGGTCTGTGCCAAATAAATGACTAAAAGAACAAAAAAACAAAACAAAACAAAACAAATAGAATTGAAGTCTATACAAAATCTCAAATTACCCCAGATGGATGTCTAATTTGATGTCTACATGCAAAAAGCTGAGCAGTGGAGCAGTTGTGAGATCATTTATATTCCCCTCTCTGTGGAACTTAATTAAAATAGCAACAGCTGATGCCAAGGGTTTTGTATTGGGTCTGCCCAGCTATTAAACTGAAAAATGTGAATATTTTGTTAAAATACAATGAAATGTTTATTTCCGCAAGTCACCATGAAGCGATATCTCTCTTATGTTATTTAATGACTTATAAAAGCTTGGTATGTTATAATTACACTTCATAACAAAACTTCACTGAAAAGAACATGAGTTATTGTTTGCTCAACCAGGTTCAGTTTACAGAAGCACCTTGTCCCACATATGGGTAAAGGTTCCCAGTATGTCCACCCCAGCTTTGGGTGCTATCCTGATTAAAGAAGTGATATTTTTTCCCCAACAAGTCAGGTTAAAATGACTAAACACATCCACATCTAACTGTTACCCCACTGCAATAACCTTCATGGCTTCTCATGCAGGTGCTGTGTTCGCAAAAAAATGTTGTTTATTCAAGCTATCTATTTACTGAGATTAGGACAGAGAGGATAGGACATTTTTACAAAGCATACTCTTGCAGAAATAATGCATACAATAAAAATGTGTGACTGACAGTCAGATTTTTTTTTTATTCAACATTTATTAATTCATCGTTATCAAACGTGTAAAAATGAAAAGTGTTAAAATGTGTTTGCACAACCTAAGAATAGAGAAGTTAAATAACACCTTGATCAAGTTTGCTCTGCAGATTAATTTCTGCTCCTCTATGTGATATTTCTGCACATACAAAAGTTTGATTTTTATGTAAACACCTGTTAACAGGAAGAAATATACTAATCCAAACATAGGTAAGCATGTGGTATTATAGAATTAAATGACGTTGAACACCTCACAGAGTACATGCAAGTTCACTCATATAATACATAGTTTAATCATGTGATTATAGCATACTGTTGAACATAATAGACTAGTTTTTAAGTTATTGGTGCTTTTTTTCTATCCCGTTAGAAGGGAAGGTGTTGAGGGAGGCATTAATAGATATGCTTGGTCATTGAATGATTTTGTTTGGGATTATTTTGCAATGTTATATTTTCAATTTACTAGAAAAATATATTTTATATGATTATACAATACAATAAACTGTTTTTTACATTGGCTGAATCAAAAGTATCTAGAATATAACCATTTGCTAGCTAAGTGAGTGTTTCCATTCAAATCTACAGTGAAGTTAAATCAACTCGCTAAAAGATTATTACTCATGTACAGGTGAAGGATTTTAAATAAGTACAAAGGACTTTTGAAGTATTAGTTACAGTTCATTTGAAAGTGATAATTTTCTATGTTTAATGTCCATTTAAAAACTGCTAACTCAGTAAATTTAAAGTTAATTCATTACATCTGTTTGGCCATTTCAATTACTACACGTGACTGGAGGTTTTATGGTTTTATTAAAGGGTAAGTAGTGTAACTTTGAATAGTGCAGTAGGTAATCTGATGTCCACTAAATAGTTTAGACTGGAGTTAGTAAAGAACTCAGGGGTCCTTAACTTATTACACTGGGTTTAGGTGGGCTACATGTATCTCTGACGCTCATGGAATATTTTCACAAGAGACTTGGGAGTCATTCAAAGATTTTTGGCAAATTTGATATAGACATTTTTTTTTGTTCAGCAGTCGTTTTTAGTCTGGAACTTACCCATGAATGCTATTTTTTGTTAAAAAGTAGTTTCACTGGGTTGGTCCTCCCATATAAGGTTCAAAAAATTTATGGATAATTGGTCTATATATAGTTCACAGGAATTCCAAAGCTTTACAAAGGACAACATTAAAATATTTCTCCAACATCAGGTTAGGTAAGTTAGGTAAGGTACTCTAATGTAGTGTAATGTGAAATACGTTTTTATTTTAACTTTTAGGCATGTAAAATGTGCAAAAAGAAAAAGAAGAAATCTGTAGGAGGCTAAAAATGTTTCATTACACTGTATAGCCAAAAGCAAAAACCAACTTAAGTTGTTGCAGCAGTGACACACTTGTATTAGAAAAAGAGAAGTGTTCTGGATGACAAACTAGAAACACTCAAAAAACATCACACACCAAACATGTTTAGTTTCTACCGTATTCAAAAGACATATACAGACTCTATACATACAATAGGATATACAGCATCTGTCTCACTTCCTGTAAGCTTTCTAACAGATAGAAACCATCACTAATAACTTGAAATGCCTTGTAAACTACTGAATAAAAGCTTAAATAAATAGATGATGCATTTACAAAGTGTTTTTTTTACAAGTCCCAACAGAGAAATTACCTCCAAAACGGAGGTATGAAGAGTCGTGATCACTTGTTTTATTTATCTTTACCTGCTTTAAGACTGATTAATTTGTCCGCTAATCATCCGTATTCAACTGGTGGAAGCTACTGTCCATCCATCGCAGAGAAGTGAAATGATTGAGAATAGAAATGAACTCTTCAAAATGAAGTTGCTGGTAAGAATTATAATTTCAATGCTCATACAGTTGGAGACATCAAAAAAACAGTTAGGCCATTCTGTCCATAGTAGAAAATATTTTTATGAAGTATTGAGTTAGTTTTAAGGGGATAATAAACTGAAAATTATCCAAAAATAAAACTCTTTATCTTCATTTGTCTTCTGTTTGTCTTCATTTGTGCTCTGTATTGTTCTTATTCAAATCTTACCATGGATCTAATCACAAAAAAGGATCAACTGGATCATCTTGTGTTGTAAGAGCGACTCAAAGTCAGTTTTGCATTCTCTGCCTCAGACTTTGAGACTCCACAGAGGAGGAGTTAGTTTTAAAACATAGTAGCAAAATGGCATTTAAGGTCCTTTCTTTTCTTGCTACTAAACCATTTTCTAAAACTACTGCCGTACTCAGCAGGGGACAGAGGTAAAAAGGGGTGAAGGGACGAGTAACAGCTTTCAGTGTCATACTTTGAACTGTGAGCTCTATAGACAATTCCCAGAGCTCAAAGGGTGACATGCATGCTGGAGAAGACCAAAAAGGCAACAAGGTGTTTGTTGTTGACCCTTTGCTTATCTCTCACTGAACGAAACAAAGTAAAAAGCCATATCTGTCATCAGAGAAGATTCATCTTGCAGATTTTACTCTACCACAACACAAACTGAAAACATTTATTTTATGGTTATATGAGCTCATGCTTACTTACCTGTGCTCAAGTTATCTCGTGTGAGAACCAAAATCTGTCCTTTAAGGTTCATACCAAGAAAGAAGCAATGCATTTTTTTCTTTGCATTTATTGCTTACTTAGTATAACAATAACAACAATCAACTGTTTTTCCATAATCACTCTTTTTAGATATAGGCCTCTATCAAACAGTTGGGAGGTCTGTTCATAATAAACGTAACATATAACTTTATGTATGCAAAAACCATTGAGAACAAGTCAAATAAAGGACTAGTTCTGTTCAAGAAACTAACAAAATTTGTTCATTCTTAATACCTACCTGCCTAATAATTAATGGCAACACTACAAATCTGTTTTGTGGTTGTGCATAAGCACAAAGGGTCTTTGACCTGCGGTGCAACTGCACAAAGGATTTTGGTCAAAGATGCAACAGCACTTCTCTCCTTTTGCTCTTGGATGAATTCAATGCATTCTATTTCTGATGGTATGCTGTGAAACATCCCTGCTTTGCATTCAAACACAGGAATACATTGCATTTTCGGCATTTTGCTTTGGACAGGGAATGCACCGCCCCAGCTTGTAAGAGTAAAGTGGTAATTTTCCACAGTTGTCATATCGTTTTCCTGAAATAATTAGCAGAATGTGTGATCATTCAGATAATTCTGTCATTATTTCTTATCAAAAGCAGGATCACAGGATTGTTTTGTATGCTGCTAATATTGCAATAACGTAAACTTTAAAAAAAACTCAAAAACCTACAGAATTAAGATCCACTTGCTGTGAATTTCAGATTCACGAAAAGGTCCAACTAAATTCAGGATCCTGTCTTAAGAAACAACAAAACAGCAAGTTATCCCCAACAGAAACGTTGACTCTTGACTCTGGAGGAAGTACCTGAATTAAACTGGGCAGGACAGGGGTAACTTTGGTTTCCTTAAAATGCCTTTTGAGTTGAAAAAAAAAAATCCCTTCTCCTCAATAGATTTTTTCTCGATTGAACTCATTCCTTGACAGTAGTTACTCTAGATGTCTTTCTGTCTTGCCAATAACATAAAATAATCCTTTATTAGTCCCACAGTAGGGAAATTCCCAAAATAGGCAAAGATGTATTTATTTGACATAATCCTTTTAAATATTCTGTGTCAATCTTAAAACAGACACAGGAGATTCCAATTTCTCATATCATATATTATTACTGTTTTTAAACCGTGTGTAGCTGTAAATCTTTTTTTTTTTTGCGCTCCAAAACATTTTTTAATTATTTGTGTGCATCAAATACTAATGGGAAAATTAATTATGACTAGTTGATAGAGTCATTTTCCATCTAATTTGTATCTGTATACTGAAGCAACGTTTTGAGAGCTAAATTATTATCTGACCTGTATTTGGCATTTTGTCATTTTCAACAGTCTTTAAGACATACAATCAGAGTACATTCTCTGATATGTATTTGAACTGTGATCTGCAGGATATTTGATAAAAATAAGCAAGTTTTCTTCTAAAAACTATAGGACGGTTTGCAAAGAAAAAGCTTCTCAGTTGAGGGCAAAGGAAACAACAACTGCACACCATCTCCCTATTCATCCAAACAGAGGCGATGTTACTTGTGTCACTTGCAATTCATCCCTTTCAAAATGAAAGGTCTATTATAAATAAAAGATGAAACATTATAAACTCGTACAGGGCACTGAAATAGAGACAGTCACGAGGGAGAACTTTTTCAGCTTTTACTACTATGCAGGAATGTACTTTTAACCTTGTTAAACGGTTACCTAACAGTAAACATTTATTCTTGGCTCAAATCTAAAGTAGCAAATAGCCAAAGAAGATAAATTAGCCACCTATCAAAAGTCAGATGCAGTATTTGTATGTAACATTTCAGCAACAAGACGCTTCAAAGTGCTTTAAATAATAAAAAAAAACATAACACAATAGCCATGGAGAATATTAAACAATCTTCAAACCTCAAAACGGTTTTAGGAAAGCAAACATTACATTTTGTCAAATACCATCATCGCTATGATTAGGAGTAATCAGTGTCAGATATTGAATAAAAGCTACTCTACTACTCAATGTTTTAAGAATTATTAGGCAAAGGCAACTCAGTGTTTTGGTACTTTTGCAGTTTTCTGGAGGTTTATTGTGGATTAGAGGAGCATAAAAACTGAAGGCTGCTTCTCCATCTTTAGTTGTAGTTTTGTAGATCAAACCTGATCAAATTGTAATATACCCCTGTGAATTATCTGCAGAATCTGCAATGACTTGAAAATAAAGTTTAGCGTCATACTTCATTAACCAGGACTGAACAAGGGCTCTTTGGTCAAAGGACAAAAACTGAATCAGAATGGTGAAAGCGGTGTTGAGTGGGCAAAATATTCCAACAGAACACTAAATATGTACTTACACATGGGCTTTCAAAAATCTGCCCCAGTCACTTTGCCAGTGAACTGCTAATAAGGCCATGGGAAAATGGGAATGGAATGAGACTGATGGGTAATGGGCCGGAGCAGTACAGTTGGGAGGAATGACTAATCAGCGGGGAGACCAAGGAGTAAGGATTGTCAACAAAAGCAAACAGACACACAAGCCAATTAAAACAAATGTAGCAGAGATACCCACCCAGCTCACAAGTCACTTCATTAATATATCATCTTCAACTGTATCACATGCTGTGTTATGGTCCAGCATTACCAGCGCTGTGATTCCTCTATAGTCTGATGTCATTGAACACTGATAAGGGCAAGTGTTCATTGGTATCTACATTGCTGAGCACACAAATTGGACTGAACAACATCAAAGCAGTTGGTAATTATTAGAAAGCTATTTAGCTTTTGAAAGGTTTTGTTGATGAATGTAATGAAAGGTTGGAGGTTTCCCTGTACTCTTTTCCCTTTCCCTGTATGTGAATGTGCAGATTGCCCCTATAATGTGTTGTAGTTTGTCTGAAGAGAATTTGGGAAATTGTATGCAAACCATGGTAGAGTGCAGGTCAGATAGTACAGTGACAGCAGGTTCCGTCAGTCTGTCAACTATGGCAAACGGATGAGCATGGTTGATGTTGTAAAATAAAATTTCAGCAAAGAATGTGACTCTTAAAAATTTGACAAGTCAAATGGCTAAACTAATACGGTGTAAAACTAAACTTCAAATTCATTATGAAATCTACAAAGAGAAACTACAAAGCTATCATCCATCCATCCATTTCCTGTACACCCTTGTTCCTATTGGGGTCGGGTGGGTCTGCTGGCGCCTATCTCCAGCTTACAACGGGCGAGAGGCAGGGGTAAACCCTGGACAGGGCACCAGTCCATCACAGGGCAACACTGAGACATACAGGAAATCAACCACTCATACACACACTCACACCTAAGGACAATTTAGAGTGCCCAATCAGCCTAACAGGCATGCATAGGGAGAACATGCAAACTGCTTGTTGAAAGACCCAAGACGGAATTGAACCCAGAGCCTTCTTGCTGCATGGAAACTGTGCTACCCACTGCGTCACTGTGCAGCCCACAAAGCTATCATTCATCACTAAAACATGCAAGTTTGTTTTGTTCATCTCTGAAGATCTGAAGAAGTGCAGCTCAAATAATACAGATTGTATTTTGTTGTGCTTTTTTAAAAATGAATCGAACAGAAAATGTTTGATGTAAATAATTTAAATCCAGACTTACTAAGGCAGAATGTGTCTACCTTGAAGTGATGATTATGTTGGCCAAAATATTATGTGATTGTTTTTTAACCATCCATTAATCACAAGCACTCTACCCTCTCCCATCATCTTTTCTAGTTTCAGTAGAGGGTCACTGTCTGACGTTTTTGTGTGGCATTATCATTCCAATGAATTATTATATTTTTGTCTGTTATAGCAGACAGCATAGCATTTTTTTTATTACAGAAGCAGATAAATCATCTATAATAGGGACTTTTGGCATTTATACTGATTTCTTGGTCATTTTGGAATTATTTGAAGTTGAATGTTGCTGTTGGAGTTCAGCAAACCCGATTTTAAATGCAATTATAGTGTAACCAGTTTGACAGCTGATTATTGTTGTGATGTCTCTCATCAAATATTGCTTTCTCCTTGATGCTGGGGTTTAGCACATATTTTTCTACAAAGCTGGCCACCCCATTTTGTGCAGAGTGTGCAGAGGTTCTTACAGTAACCTTCTTCTTAGATTTGGGGGATCAGATACATGTTTCAGCCTTGCTCTGACAAGGTTACAGGTGATAATGGTTGTCAAGATCATGGGCATAATCATCTGACATTCTTTTCATTAATTTAGTCATTGAATAAGTGTTGTTGTTTCCATATCCAGCATTTGTCTCTACAATTACCTCAAGTAGCTGAATCTTTATGTATACTTTTTCTATTCTCTACACTTTTGTGAAAAATCTGCCAAATAGTATAAAGAGGGCTTTTGCTCTGGTTTAGTCTGTATGTCAGAGCAGTATAAAAACAAAAGGGAATGGAAATCCCACAGTCTTCAAATTCAGTAATCGAGTTCTAATTTGAGAGACTCTGGAAGTATGTACGTATTAACTTTTAAAAAGGCAAAAAAAAACAAAAAGAAAAACTTACAAGTATGATGTTCAATGATAAAAATAGAAAAACAAACAGACATTTATCCTTAATATCAAAAACAACAGTCATGGCTGAAATGTGACCTGATTTGACCGGATCAATGCTCCACTATCATTAATGAAAGAGAGTTTGAAGCCTTCTTTTCAGCTCCTCTGGAATATGGGGTCAAAGTTCAAGTATAATTTGAGAAATTCTCACTGTTGTTCAAACAATACATTGTTGTATCTGAACAACAATCAGTAAAAGAGAAAAGCAAAATTCCAACCAACTGCGCAGTTGAACAAATGGGAACAAATATGAACAAAAGTCTAAAAAAAGAAAATTTGTTGGAGTAAGATGTCATCATGAGTTGCACAATTCTAAATGAGTCAGGCTCATTTATTCTTTTTTTTTTTTTTTTAGAGGGCAAACAATTAGTTTAGAATTTGTGCAATTTATTGGTTATTGCTAAATTATTCATACCATATCACAAACATAAGTATATTTCATTGCAATTTTATGTGAAAGACCAACACAAATAGTATAAAATTGTGTGGTGGAATGAAAAATAGACATGATTTAAAACATGTATTACAGTGGAGCTGCACAGTTATTTTCTAGATGTTAGGAGCTGGTTTACTGTGTGTTGGTTTTAGATTTTAGATTTCATGCAGTTGGAAGACAAATCTAAAGGTTTAAAATTATTTGATGGTCACCCCCACACTACAGTATCTACACTACCTTTTTAAAATACCTTCAACATCCCTTGTAAGAAGAAGAATTAAACAGATGACTTTGACCTGTTCGATGGAAAACTATAATAATTAAGTGAGCTTGTTGAAAAGTAAAGAATTTGAAGATTTGAGCTACTCAGGTGGACACCACACCTTGCCAACTCAACCTTTTTTTAATTACTTTAATTCAATAAATTATTTTGCTTTAGATTCCCATGGCATATCTCAAATAATATTAATACAATCTAAAATACCTATCTGTTTAAAAGAAATGGCAACCTACTCCATAATTAACATAAACATCTTTCAAATGTTTCAAATCCTTCAAATGTTAAACATTAAAATTTTCAGGCTGTATCTAAAACAAACTGACACTTCTTCTGTTGTGACCCTTTTTCTTTCACTGTGTTTGGAGACTTGCATTGTGAGATTGCCTCTTCCCTGAGCAGCTATTCAATCACTCTTTGCTCCAACCCTCAGCACAACAAAGCGGGCCGTCCACTAAAGGTTGGGGAAACTAATGTGCAAATCTGCCTATTTGCCATGGAGGCCATGAAAAGAAAAATGTATCCTTCAGAGACAATGAATGGGCTGTTTCCCAGGTTATGGATGCACCAATGAGTTGATTAACTTCACAAGGACAGAACAAAACTTTTTTCTGAGCAATTTATGTGATTCGTGGCAAGCCAAATTATGTGGTAGAAGGGCAATGGGTTTCAGGGCACCACTCATCTACTGAAACGAGACCTTTGAATTAAGTCAAATTGAGAACATGCAGAAATAAGTAACTACCACTTTGAGGGAGGGATGTACTCAGACAACTGGGCTTAGCATTTTCATTAGAAAGGCTGGCTGAAAAACAAAGCTGATTAGCTCTGTGTGCCTCTGCATAACATGTGAGTCATTAATATTGGACAGATTTGCCGGTGATGCCACTCATTAAATGACTGACCACTGCTGTTATAAAGACAACTGAGGCAAAAATACTCAGTTGCAAACATTTGTATTCTGGTCACTTACTTAAAGCCAAGCTCATAGCCAAAAAGTTAACTTAATAAATGTATGAAGCAGCTGAATAATTTTTCAAACACAGAATTCAGCAGATGTTGGTGCACCTTTCCACTCTGAATAAACATTTCAAACTTTTTAGGTTTTTTATTTTTTTATTCTTGAGCCTTCTAAATACCATTAATATATAAACATTTCTAATAGGAATAGGCGACCAGAAGTAAAATAAATAAATTACACAGTCCAGGGTCAAGGCCTGGGTATAATAAACATAACTGGATTTTTTTTCCCGATCATTTTTCATAGGAGAAGGCTGCAATAACTAGGGGGAACCTTAAATCCACACAGAAATACTAAAGTTTGAATAAGAAACATTACGTGAGTGACACAACATTGGCAATAGTAGAATAATAATAATACTTATTTACAAGCAAACAAGCCTGGATAACCATATTCTTACTGATGATGTAATGCTACATCAAGTATACTCTATATGTATTGTATTTATTTGTTCAAAATGTTTAAAAATATTCAGCACTAGCTCATGTTAACTTCATTCTGGATAAACTGCTACTGTCATAGGCGAACAGTCATGACCATAACCTATCGACGTTATCAATATTTAAAGCTCAATTTTGAAGTTTATATTGACCTCTGTAAAAGGTTCTTTGAAGTCTAATCAGCTTTTTTTATAGTTATAATTAGTGTTCTGTGAAGAATGATGAGGCTCCTTCTCAGCTCTTCTTTAAGTCAACAAACTAGATCAAAGAATTTGGAAAAGAAAACTGGGTCACATACTGTATAACACTATTTGTGTCAGGGGTAGTTTCTGAAGGACTCGAGCAGAGGTGGAGTTGAATGAAGAAATGATTTATTGTTGGGGATGAATAATGAACATAAACAAGAAACTAGACACTACAGGGAACTACAGGCAACCGGAGACGAAACGCGAGACGTAAACAAACAGGAAGCGGAGGCGGGACTACAGAAAGTAAACAAACACGACGACACTA
>JAVLVB010000124.1:3052890-3064661 GCA_032876305.1 Orestias chungarensis | reverse complement strand
GGACAACAGACGATCCAGCGGTGAGTGAAAGAATGTGAAGGGCTTATATACTGTGAACCGGTGTGTGATTGGTGGAGAAGATGATTGGATGATTGAATAACAGATGTGAATGAATAATGAGTGGAGAACACGCACATGAGGGAACACACACACACACGGGAAGAAAACAGAACCTAAACCAAACATAGATCATGACAATTTGACCAAGTGTTTGATTAAGACTGTTCAACTTCTGTCCAAGCAGCATGGAAGATGTTTTTGAGGTTACAGATGAAATTCATGTATTTACATAATTTCAATTAAAAAGCACATTTATTCTTTTCAGTGTCCTAATTTATTCAGACTAAACTGATCTTGTTTTGCTTAGAATCAAAAACCAGTTAGAATTACCAAAATTACTAAAATGATTTCTAATGACAACTTGATGAAAGAGAGTCTTCACTGTCAGGTTTTGTGTTTGAACTGCATCTCTTGAATATCACATACACAACAATCTTCTAAAATTGAATTGTGTGGAAAATGATAAGGCAAGTTTGTATTTCAACAAAATCACCATTTTTAGAAACATCAAGAAACTGTCATAGTCCATGAACAGAAGATGCATTACTGCTGTTTAAGCTTTATTGTTTTTTTATTTGTTTGTTTTTTAGTAGTCAGGAATATTTTTTGGGAAGATTTGAATTTGTTGTTGCAGGTAACATATGTAATTTAAGGAAGTCAGTGACTTCAATAACACGTTTTTTCTTGTTCATATCATATTGTTTAACATTTTCTGTTCATGATAGTCACGTCAATATTTCAATATAGTGTATTTAATGTTCCCCAAACTAAGTAAAATAAAATAATACAAAACATATACACTTTTGTTAAGTACAGTATTTAACGGATTTAATGTTTTTGTTAAGTTTTGTTAGTGGCAATTTAACCTAACCAACATGCTCCAAAGCACACACAACAAAAATATTACAACCAAATGATTGTTTCTTTGTGCAAGGAACTTTAACCCCAACTTCTAAACTTTTTAGAGGTCAGGAAAAACTAGAAAATGTTGAGTAAGTTCAGGCTATAAGCCATTTAAGCTCATGTTTTGTTTGAATTTTATGTTTGTTGTTCATACTCATAAAATGAATGTCTGTAGGTAACTATCATTCTGATGGTTTTTCACTGCAAAAACTGATTTCTATGCTGCCACTATATTGTCAAAAGCTTTAAAACATGACTTACATCAACTTGCATCTACAAAGCAGAATAAACAAGAACAACTCTTACATAACAGGCAATGCTTTAACTCCTTGCTTCGTCAAAAAGAAAACGACAGAGTTCCCAACACTGTCTGTTTGACCACCAAAAGTACTTTTAGAACGGTAAAGACAAAAAAAAAAAAAAAAGATAAACATATGTATCGAGCCCTTTGGCAAAACTCTTATACAAGGCCAATACTGCTTTCTCTGAATATTTCTCATTCTCTGGCTCTGAAATCAGAAAAAACATTGTACGATTTGCTATGTTTACATGTTTTACATGGTTTAACGCTTACTCAAGGTCCTTGCTAACAGGAGAAAAGTGTTTATAAAACATGTAACCACGCAGCAGTTAAGGTAAGTCACAGTTTTGATCTTAGTTCAAAATTAATTATTACTCACAGCAAGGCTTTTTAGTATATATATATATATATATATATATATATATGTAATTTATTTATGCATTAGGATATAAACAGTGTAGCATGTAATCATGTATACAGATCTGTATACATTTGGAGATATTTATTGTGATTTATTGTTTGCAAAGTTTGCTTTTTAAGCAACCATATACAACTGATTTCAAGGATGATACTTGACTGAGAAACCTTATAATAAGCAATAATTGACAATCAAAACGGTCGGCTGTTTAACACAGAGGGATGTGATCATTCCATCAAAACAAGTTCACTGCAGCATGCTTTAAAAAAAGTTGTCCCAAGGTTTTAAAGTTATATGTAAATTATATTTTAAGTTTATAGTTCATGGAGTGAAGAAATAAGAAGAAATGTATTTGTTTTCATCATAAATTAAAGCAAATGATAACCGAATTAAAGTATTACATTTTAAACATTTTTAACAATTTATTATCTTTATTTTTCTAATGTGTTTTTCAAAACAAACAAAACTACACAACTACACAACATTATTGCAACAGCGGGCTAGGGATAACTATCACCAAGTCCAGTCAAATTGCCATTGGGGCCTGCTTGGTGGGTAAGTGAAACCTGTCCTAGTGTTGAATTCATTGGGGTTTGACGTGGCTGGGGGCTTGGTGGCATCTGCTCTGTGGCATTTGTATGCTGTAGCTGGGATGCTGTTTTGGAACCAAGACTTAACCAAGAAGGGACACAGCCCCCACACAACATGTACCCATAACCCTCCGCAATACCTGCCAACAAGCAACAAGCGCCAACAAGCCCTTGATACAGTGACAAACAAAGCAGCAGCCACAAGACGCTCTCTACAGCCCTACGCACCCCTGGGGTCGAGAGCAGCAGGGAGAGGCAACATAAAAAAGCACCGAAGATCAAGCAAACAGTCAACCCCAAATGATGAAATTAGAGATGCCCAAGCATGTTAGCCACACATTACCATCAAACAGCACACCCCCAACGCTAACCCTGCACAGAACCAAAGCAAAGCTACATGGTGTCGGCAATATAGCACCGATATACATCACGGACAGCCAGGCCCCTTAGACAAAGAACCAGCAAACAAAAGAATAAACTGAAGTCCACAAATCCGAATGATCCCAAGGGAAACTGAAATGTTTGCTCCAGGTCTGGAGGTTCACTTGAGCCCACCAGACCTGGTGCCCCAACCACATGGCCCTCTTCAAACTTTCCTACTGGTAGATGAATAGGTTTTCCATTAAGTAATTTCTATGCTTGTCTGTTTGTATGTAGGTATAATACAAAAAGGAAAATAAATGTTTTGTCAAACGCAGTCAGTATACTGTAGTTTCTCTAAAAGCTGTCCAAACCAACAGAAATTACAATTACAATTACATATGTTTTTAGATGAAAACAGAACAAGTTTCAGTCATCACACATCTATTCAAACTCACACAGGGAATACGATATAGAGAAAAGCAATTGTTGCAATCAGAATGAGAACCATCTGCTCATTATTCTACTCAATTAGGTAACATTTCTGTGAATAATCATGCCATCATTCTTATTCTGTTGTTTGATCAACTTTAATCAAAGGTGAGCTAAAAAAGGAGCCCTCTTGCAGTACATAATTGTCAGTGTTTACAATTATTATATTTAGTTAACCCTCATCCCGTTACTTATCATACTTTTAGGGAAAACATAAGTAAATGTAATAATTTGTGTTTAACATAAATTTCATTTTCTTTTCCATGTTTTATGTCACTTAACCATCTACACACAGATTATTTTTGGATCATTGTAGCACCACTATTTTCGCACACACTCTTTACCGTGTGTGTTTTTCTGTGCAGTATGTGCTCATTTGTCCAGGTGCACACATGCCATCTGTTTGTGCAAGATATGCCAACCTTCTCTCCTGAATGAATATGATCGAACTACATTCAACACTGTATACACTAAAGGTGTAGCACTGAATGACACAAATAACACAGAGTGTCTTACTGGGGAAAAAAAAAAAAATGTTCAAGTAAAAAAATCCCAGTATGAGCAAAAATCATTATTTACTTATTTGAAAATGGTAACTGCTGTTGATTGACATACACCTGCACCCACACACAGTTTCAGTCTGAGGTGCTATACGTTTCTTTAAGATGAATAGGAAGATAACTTGATTGGTCATAGAGTGAGATTTGTTACCTATATTCTCTGGTGAATTATTTCCCTGGATGTGCCTCTGCAGCCTCAGATGAGATTTGGTAAAGCTCCAAGTTAATATTAAAGTGACTACACATGTCTTTTGTGTTGGTGAATGTGCAGGTTCTGGTACAACAGTGAATAAGATTATATTAAAGCAAACAGACTTCTCTCTTCACACAGTGAACTGAGGACTCCTTTGCTCCCCCCTCCTTTCCTTCCTCCTGCTTTTCAGCTGCCAGTGTCAATGTTCTGGATCAGTGAACGGGCCAGATGGCTGCAGAACAGTGTCCCCTCTCTCCCTCCGTTCTTCCTTTTTCCACACTTCTCACCTCAATTCTTTTTAAGCGGCACTACCAACTCTTACATCTCTCTTTTTTATCATCCCTCATTCCCCTATTTTCCCGCACGCACTTATTTTTTTCTCAAGGGTCTGTGGGTAAGGATCCACCATTCCAAGTAGCCCAGGGTTCTACTTTTAAGACTTTCTAAAGCTCATCTTCCCAAGCCTGGACGTTGTGTGTCAAGCAAATAAATGTATCACTTTTCATCTTCCTTCTAATCCCTCTCTGTATCTTACAGAGACTCAAAAATAAATGCGGTGGCATATTTTAAGATAAATGAAGATGGGAATTGGTAAGACCATCTATAAGTCAGTTTTAGAAAAACCTTTTGTTTTGTAGTCCACTTTAAGTAAAAAGTATTTTAAGTTTTTCAGTTTATTTATATAGCGCTAATTTACAACACATCGTTTCAGGGCACTTTACAAAAAATAGGTTAATTCAAATCCTAAATACATCATAAAGAAATCAGTTTAAAAAAGATCAAATCTAAGGAAACCCATCAGATTGCATCGAGTCATTGATTTGCAGTAAGTTTGAAGAGACAGAAGACATAAATAAATGCATATGAAACTGTAAAAAAAGAAAAGTTTTTAGCAACAGTTGTATAATGTTGCTGCCAGACGCACCAACCGATGTCTTCCTCCAAGAAGTAATCTCGGTTAACGGAATGGCTGCCTAAGTGTGAGAGAAGCACACTAAAGAGAAAACACAAAGTTAACAGTTGAAATAAAGCAGATTGGACAACAAAAGGAGAAAGCAGAGTGAGAAGTGGTCGGATTGTCCTTCAGCAGTCTGAGCCTGATAAAGCATAACTATACAAATATCTTAAAGAAATAGCTTAAATAACCTAAACTTGTAGAGTGAGACATGAAGAAGGTTAAACAAAGGAGAACCTTCTGTCTAGACGGAATTCTTCCCCCAACTGGACTAGACTTCTCTACCTCTTCCGAAATATAAACTTTATCAAGCAGGAAAGTTTTAAACCTAGCTTTGAAACTTAACGAGGTGTCTGCCTCATTGACTAAAGCTGGAAGCTGATTCCACAGGAGAGCCTGATGAGTAAGAGATCTGCCTCCCATTCTACTTTTACAGATTCTAGGAACCACTAGGAAACCTGCAGTCTGAGAGCGTTGTGGAGCAATCAGGTATCATGATGGAGCTTGATTAGTAAGGGCTTCATATGTCAAAAGAAAAGTCTTAAAATCTATCTGGATTTGACAGGGAGCCAGTGAAGTGAAGCTAAACTAAGGGAGATATGATCTCTCTTTTTAAGTTTCATCAGAACTCTTAATGCAATGTTTTGGATCAATTGAAGGCTTTTTACTAGGTTTTGTGAACTTCCCACTAGTAAGAAGTTTCAGTAGTCAGTGGCATTGAAGTAACAAAAGTATGGAGTAATTTCTTAGCATCAGTCCTAGAGAGAATATTTCTAATTCCTAAGGCTAAAGAAGGAAATCTAAGAGACCTGTTTTACATAGGACTTAGGTTCTCTACTTTGTTACCAGGCACCAATTTGTACAACTTGTACAATTAAGTACTGAACCTTGTGGTAGCCCTACAACGTAAGGAAGATTTATAATTTAGATGAACAAACTTGGGTCAATCAGACAAGTAGGAGTTAAAGCAGCCTATTGATGGTTTATATCTAAGAGGATTCCAATGTGCAACAGGTTCACTGTCGATCATTTGGATTGCAGATTTTTGTGATCATGAAGACTGTGTGTGTTACCCTGATTAAATTCAAAGAAAATAAGTAAAACCATGAACAAATAATGAAAAAAAAAAAAAAAGATGCTTAAATTGTATGTAAATTGCTGTTGTCTGTAATTGGATATTTGCTTATAAAGACATTCATAAAAAAACAACATTTATTGCTAATAATCCTTCAAATATATTTACTTGTTTTCATCCCCAGGTTTTTATATACAATGTCGGCCACTGGTGTGGATGACCCAATATCGAATATGATAATGAATTGTGTAAAGTAACATAATTTTCAGCAGAATTCTCCAATCACCACAAACTTCTCTCTGTCCTTTTCTGAACTTAAACTTTGTTTTGTGCCTATGAGACCTCTCTCATGTGGGTAGACTGTTCACATGTTTTATAAGTTTTAGTCTAAACAAAGCAATAAAAAGCAATTGCTTAACCCAGACAACACTCAATAAATTATAGCTCAACATGTTTTCCTTATTGCAGCAGGATGAATTCTCAAAGTAATTGTATTCCCAGTCAGAGTGATCTCTGTTGTGTTTGTTGTTGCCTCTATTTAGCTGGCAATATCCCAGTTATTGCTTGTTTTTTCACAACCTGACCCCTGTAAAATGTGGCTAACTATGGGTTTATGGTCTCAAGTTAATTTATAAATCGACATTTAATACAGGCATTGAAAACTGAACATTAGATCAATGTGACTCACACCCATGTGAAAATGGAGTTGATGTTTTATCTCAATTTCGCTGCATCAGTTTAAACAATCTCAGTGTGGCCAAAACACATACGGAGTAACCTTCAAAATCATATATCCTGAAAAAAAGAGGCAAGCACCTCAGAGGGGGCTGTAAATATAAAGTGTTGTTCAGTTTCTTTGTTGTCTGTCTCTTTTCTGCAATAGAAAAAAAACAAATGAAGAAATGCATTTTTCTGTCTACATGCCAAAGTAGAGTGAATACAGACATTCCCAACTCTCATCAGCTTCTGGGTGTATATTAGACAGCCAATTACAGTTCTGCAGCTCTGACACCACGACAGCTTTTCCACTGTGAATCTCCCCCCCAAAAAAAACTTGTGTTTGTTCAGAACTGTTGTATTGAGATCAATACCTTTTTGAGGTGCAGCAGCATATGCCTTGTGCAATTGATGAAATATATCCGAGAATGCGCAAGTAACAAACCGGAAAGCGCATCCCTAAAGTCTATCTCTCTGGAGCTAATTACAAAATAACTATTAGGTGCAAGGCCTGCTAGTTTCAGCAGGAATTGGTGTTTTAATTGGACCGCCCTAATTGGTTTATTGCACTTGGAGGTAGAATTGAACGTAACAGCAAAAATCCTGTTGTGAAGTGGCAAATTAGGATCTGAAATGCATCAGCCAAGTGAACACATTTGGATGTATTTATTGGACCACAGCCTTACAGATATTTTTTATTATTAACGACTTCAGGTTAGTAGCATCCCTGTCTTGTGGTACATGGTTGCAGTGCTGTCTTCACAAACAAATCCGTGCTTGTGCTAAGAGACTTAAATTAATATATTTTTGCAATGAGCCAGGCTGTAATTTGTTAAATGAAGGCTAATGGTGGGGGTGTGTTCCCCACTGACTCAGTTCACACTGAAGTTAAGTGGGTAATTTAAACAATTTTGCCAGGTAGCAATGGTTAACACTGCACCATAAACTAAGCTGTCCTTTCTCCAGGAGCCTTCGACCTTTTCATTATCCATTAAAGCTTAACTCCTGACAGAATAACCTCTAATGTCTTCTACCATGGCACCTGCATGTGTCTCCACACCTCTCAGTTACACTACATAACAAAACAACAACTACTAACTACTAATAATAGACATGACTGATTTCAGATCATCTAATGAAATCTAAATTAGAATAGAAATGAAAATATGTCCTTGTGTTTTTATACGCCTTTGTTGTCACACCATATTTTTGTTCTGTTTTTCAAGCTATTTATTTTTTCCCAGAAACTATAATGGAAAACGGTTTGTAAAACAAACTTAAATTTCAAAACTGAGTGATGTTTAACGTGCACCTCCAATATTGAGACGCTGCTGGATGTGAGAACAAAACAAATGTAGATTCTAAATGGTAACTGCCCCTACATTTTTTTCTATTGAAGATATAAAATGTAAAATAAAATAAAAGTAAATAAAACGTTTGAAAGTGAAATAAATCCTTCTGGTCAGTGAAATTGGAATACAATCATTTTAAAGTTTGAGGTCTTCAAGCTCATACTGTACTTTTGTTTCACAATTTGAAAGTCCTTATTACTAGCTATTATTGCATTCATATGGTATCAAGAATCAACAATCAGTTTATTTATATAGCGCCAATTTACAACAGATGTTGTCCCAAGCCACATTACAAGAAATCAATTAAAATCAAAGATACATCATAAAAAAATCGATTTGAAAAACTTTCCAAGCTAAGGAACCCCAGCTGATTGCTTCGAGTCGTTGACTTGCAGCATTCACTCCTCTGGAATCACCAGACCGAAACAATGGCTTGTGTTGTCGTCAACTTTACAGCAATCCCTCGTACTGAGCATGCATGTAGCAACAGTGGAGAGGAAAAACTCCCCTTTAACAGGAAGAAACCGGCAGCAGAACCTTGCTAAGTACAAGCAGCCATCTGCCACGACCGACGGGGGGTTTGATGAGACAGAAAACTAAATTAGATGCACAGGATGTTGTGGAGTGCTTTACATCTTTGGTTAGTATCTATTAATTTTTCTGTCATAACACTCAAGAAAAAACAATGAAAATGCATCCTCTCTTCTAAATGAAAGATGCGTTTGTGTGGCAGACACATTTGTTAGACTACGCCCAAAACTGATGTTTGTAATATTTTGGGTCAGTATGGATTCAAATATCGTTACACCACTACTTCTACTTCTTGACTCATTGTACAAAACTGACTGAGGACTTTCAGTTAAAAAAATATTTCAATCTTTTTTAACTGGTTCAGTATTGGAATAATTTATACTTTTGTCATGTCATAACCATGTAATTTTTCTTCCGTTCATGTTCTCGTGCCCCATCTTCAATCAGCCAAACTCAAACGTTACTTTGTTTGATTACTGCCACAGCTATGCAGGCGTTGCTTGTCTTTTATGCTTCCCTTGGTAGAACATGAACTGCACTCTCTTTCCTGTTGTGCACCCAGATTGTTTCTATCGTACACAGTTTAAGAGTTTTAACCAAAGGTTGTCTTGCTTGCTCAACTAAAGCAAGGCAATCCGTTGAAAGTAGGCACTTACAAGTGCCAACTCTCAGCAAGTAAGAACCAGAGCCTGCAGGTCTCTTTTTAAAACCTCTGATGTTTATTCCAAATCTGCTTAAGAAATCTAGCAACGTTATATGTTGGTGCCAAAGGGGTTGGGGACAGGGTTTTTGGGCATGGCTGGTCATCAAAGACCTCCATGTTTGTCTCGAGTACTGGAAATTGGCCCTTCACTTGATCTATCCATTCCTAAGCTCCAAGGTGATTAACCAGGTAGTTGTCCATCTTCACCTTTCAGAAAAACCCACACCTCATGTCATGAATCAAGCCTGTTTCTGCATAACAATGAATCTTTTCCGTTTAAGTGTTGTTTTTTATTATTATTGTTAAGTAGATTCATTTAGGGTTTTGGTATTTAAATGTTGCAACTGCTCTATAAATGATGCAGTTGCACTTCTTTTTCTTTATGTGTCTATGTCTGATTCCTAAATAAATCCAGTGCAGCATATATTGCTACTACTAGATCTATATGTCAATTCTATCTAATTTCATTCTATACAGAAAACACTCTTAGACCAACGCTTCCATGTATATTTTATGTGTCCATAATCCAATCTGTTTGGCTTAAAACATACCAGGAAAATGCCAAATGTTGTGCACTATAAATTACATTGAAATAATTGAACATCAGATAAAAGTAGGGCTCGTCTGACAAGCTGGAAGCTTACTGTCACTCTAAACTTTTTTCCCTTATCTAAAATAGGACAAAAAGAAAGGTTTCTACTACAGGTAAGAGTACTATAATTCAAAATGATTTCAGAAAACATCACTTCAAATATATCTATCCCTTTAACTGATACCACAGGCTTTTCTTTTCCTGTGTACTGTATGTAAAGGTTATGCTTTTGTTGGGCATCTTCTCTGTTTATTACCACAAACTATTAAATTTTTCCGTCTCAGATCTATTTTACTTACTAAAAATAAGATACTTGAACACGCTATTCACACAGCTCACAGCTGCTGTGTATTATCGAACATCTGCAGCTTTTTCCCCAGGTATTTTAGCACATTATAATGAGCTGCAGTGTGCCTCCACATTTCTGCATATGGGCATAACACTGCAGCAAAAACCTATATGACAAGCCACAGAACTGCAAAACCGTGTTTGTGAATTTTTAGCCCGTCTCAGTAGATGGTAAGATCAAAGATGATAACTGGGTGAGAGAGATGATTTTTGGCCAGAATGATAGAGGAACTTCATGCATGTTACATGTATTCATATCTTATTTATGTAATCTTTGAAGCCTACATGTTAAGCATGAATTAGCTCAAACCAAAAACTACTCTACAATGATATCTCTCACTGATCAACAGTCAACAACGAGTCAAAAAGTCATCAGGTACACAATATAAAGACAGAATATGAAAAAAAAAAACTTTATGGTATGAAATACCTCAAATTGGAACACTATGACACATGCAGATGTGGAGAGCTCACAAATACATTATTTTTAAGACGTTATGAAGAAAACTGTGGCCTTGTGTAGTATTAAAACAGAAAGCGAAGGAATATAAAATGTAAAACCAATGTCATCTTGGTTTCAAAGAAAAAGTAATCCTTGTTGCTTCATAGGGTGATTCCAGCTTTATTTTGAATGCCTGTATGTGCCAAAGAAGTCACACCTCAGTTTTTGAAAAGTTGTTTTAAACAGTTATACTGTAAACAGAAAATCTACAGGTCCTATCTTTGAAAGTGTTTCTAAAAGAATGTCAAGGCTAACTCCAGTAGTCTGAAATTTTAAGGGCATATTTTACCGTAAATAAGTGTCACCATAATTAGCCGTATCTGGTTAAGAACAGCTTTGTATATTTGTCTGCTAAAACAATTCCAATGAAAAATACTAAAGTACTGTGAAAAATAAAATTTTATGCAGTTGGAAGCACTGTTGCCTTGCAGCTAGAGAGCTCTGGGTTCAATTAAGTACCACAACATTATGCTCAATGGACAAGCTTTTGGCATCTTTGGTAGTCCAGCTGGAACATGACATTAATAGCTCCAAAAAGTTTGTCCGCTCAAGGAAGCATTAAAAAAATGCTCTAATATTTACTGTTTAGACTTTTGCATTGAATGTGGATTTTGAAAATTGCATCTGACCAACACTAGCAGAATACATGGAACCCCAAATTATCAATTACAGTGAAAATGTTGCCCTGGATACTTAGGTACACAGTGTGTGATTTAGGTGCCAAAAGCGATAGGACTTTGAACTTGCTAATACATGAAGGTTTAGAGATCAGATTATTAAGCTCCAGAGTTCATTACAATATTTAACAATCGGGAGAAATAAAAGGATTTAGAGTGGTTGAAGGAAACAGTTATGTCTATGTTAAATTGTCAAAGGATGCATTGACCCACAACCAGTTATATCACTCTACCAGGTTATCCATTTTTTTAGGTTATACTTCTTCCATCAGTAAAGGCTTTTCGCTGCATCTAAGAGATAAAGAATTGTTGCAGACGACAATTCTTGCTGGGCCATGCACAAATAACTTGTAAGGAGTAGATCTAGTATATAAGAATATCACACAGACACACACACACACACAGACACACACACACACACACACACACACACACACACACA
>JAVLVB010000124.1:3021772-3052790 GCA_032876305.1 Orestias chungarensis | reverse complement strand
CGAAAGAAAAATGAAAAGAAGAAAGTCACCACAAATAATATGATATAAGGTCATAACATGATAAATTTACCTTTACCAAATAGGTAATTTGGACACAAAGTGAGATTACAACTCAACCCTGCACTTGGAAATTGGTGAGATTAGAGTTACAGTTTCAAAAAATATGAATGAAAATCTATGTATTTGGAATATTGCGTGTTTAAGGTAAACAAATATAAACATTAGATTTATTACTTAGATTTTGCTAGCCATCTTCAGTGCTGTTGTTCTGTTGCTAAGCCCCTACTTACTGTTACTGTTAGAAATTTATGTTTTTTACCCCTGCCACATATAGGTTTAACAGGCATAAACTCGAGGTACTCACTTTTCTATCTTGTTAAGTGTGAAACGGAAGTACAACCAAGTAGGTTCTGCAATTTCATAATGAGAAGTGTGACTGCTGATTCCACTGAGAGATCATTAGAGACTCACTGCTCAGTGAAAGACACACTCTGTGTCAAAGAGAAATGCCTGTTTAAACTGAAGAAAATACCCAAAGGAATCAAATCAGCACCAACAGAGAACAGCTGTGTCATCATCATCTGTGATACTGATCTTAATTTATAATTTCCTTGTCACATGAGAAACAGTGACAATTAGCTAATGAACATAAATTATAACCTATCATCACAGCATGTGATGTGTGAAAACCCAATTTTCCAAATTTGTCAATTTATGAAAGTTTGGTAAAACAATCTTCTAGTTATGTAAATTCTTCTCCGGTTTAAATCTATTAGTCATTTTGAACGGCACACAAAAGACAGCCTTCGTACTCGTGTTATAAGGATGGCAGGTCCCTTAAGTGTCCCCGTGTTTCAAAGGAACCTCCTTCATTTTAAACATGAGAACTATATGGTGGTTTTTATTCTATTACTTTCCACTCAAACACCACCTGCTGAACCGTAACAGTGACAAAGGACACTGCTGATGCTACCTTCTTTAAGAGTTTATAGAATATTTATTTTCAGAATCTTTCCGGTAAGACTGCTATGATCTGCTAATTTTCCTTTACTATACAAACTTTTTTGTTCTTACTTGGATATTCTGCTATTGTATTAGAAAATTGATTTACACACCACTTTACACTATTGTAGTTATATTTTTTAAGCTATTTTTTTTGTTGCTTTTTAAGAGACGATCAGTTAGTTCATTTATTACCTTTTGGTTATGTCTTTTGAAGAGGTCATGTGCGGTTGTCATGGACGGCTGCTTGCAAAGCCACTCGTAAAAAAACAGTGACTTGACAGGATCTTAGCATTAAGAGGTAAATGTTAAAACTGGAAATACAGAACAAACATTTTAAATGGAGAGTAATTATTCTATATTTGTATATATTTTCAGTATGATTTGTAATATTCACCCACTTAATTTTCACAGGCACTGGATAATCAAGTGATCAAATCAACTTAATCTACTTTGTGTCATTTTATTTTTTCTAAATATGAACAAAGTAAAAATGTCTGATCTCTCAAAATCCAAACTGTACTTTGCCCCTAGGCCTAAACAGCCACAATTTGTGAAATATGTTAAAATTTATTTATAGTTAACATCTACTTTACATCTAAAATATGCAACGTAATGATTTATATTTTGAAATGTGTTTAAAAGAATATTTACTCCTTAGGATATATAAAATAGCATGTACATTTCAAGACAAATTACAGAAAGATTTATGTGACAAATTTCTGAATAACTCATTTTTTTTCCCTTGTAAAGCTAAACACCTGTTTATCCCTGTCTTTATAATATTCATTATTTTATCATATATCATTTTAACATTATAAATTGTTAAAACTGCGTAAATCAGTCAGAAAATGATAACTTTTTCAGGATGTCAAAACATATCTGTTGCCTAGTGTTTCTTGTGATCAAGTGGTGTATGCTGCAAAATTTAAATTCATTTGGTATTCCTTCTTAAGGTGTAATTGAAACATCCATAATTTCGAAAATGTAACTGTTTTCTGTGAATGTTACTAACCAGCCTATGTTTAAAGTTCATATTTATTATATTTTTCTTGTGGCTTGAGATGGAAATCCTAAAAATAAACCTCCTTTACAAAATGTCAAAAGATCAAAACTCCACTAAAAATCTATTTCTTGGGAAAAGGGATTACTTAAATCCAGTGAAAAGTTTACCTTTACCCCCTTTTTATTATTTTTTCTAGGTGGTTTGATCTTAATCAGCTTAGATCACTGTACAGCACCTCAAACTTTTATGAAATCAGAAGCTTTCGAAAAGACAAGTAGCTTCTTTTTAATAAGATGCTCAGAAGGAATTTTGCCTCCAGTAAGTACAACTAACTATTTTACATTTGGCTAGAATACTAGTTAATATCTGACTCACCTTGCCCCTTGGACTTCTTACTGGTCTCAATTTTCTGGAGCTCAACCTTGTTTCTAAAACCTGAGCTCTTTCAATAAATCTCTAAACGCTGAACTTTTCTGTCTAGCCGAAATTTAGGGGCCTAATAGTAATTTGTTACAGATTCACAAAAAAAGAAAAACATTATTAAACAGACGCTGTAGAAAAAAAAACAGTTTAATCAAAGCAAACAATGGCAAAGTTCTTAGGTTAGTAAACTTGGTAAGAAGAAATTCTCCTTTTTTGTTTAGATTTATCGTTTTGTCTCATTTATATCTCTTTGAACAGTTTACAAAGGTATGAATGTTAGATTGTCAAACTGGATAACAGATTATGAGTAATGATGATTAGACTCGCCCAATTTCTGTGATCACGGGTTCAGAAAGAAAGAGAAGAAACTTGCATGAAGATATCTATTTCAGTGTGACATGCCTAAACAGTAATTATTTTATTTATTTTTTATTAGATATTTTAATTGGGGCTCTTGGTAAATATGTTGGCATATCATACTGTAGTCTACCTTTTCGTGAGATGTGGGTCATAATCCTGAGGGTATTTTAATTATTTCTATTCCCATTACTTTCTTTGTGTTGCTGATTGTTCAGTAAGGCAGGATTACTACTGTTTTGCTAACTGACTTGTGTCAATTCCTCCTCTTCAATTCTCTTTGCTGGTTTCCCGGTCCAGTAAAAGTAAACCGGGATGTAGGGAACCAGTAGGTTTAAAGGAAGACAGAGAGGTGAGTAATGGTACGGAATGTGAAGAGGATTGTCATTGGACGTGATCTTACTTTTAGTTAGGAGTACTAGTCCGCAGGGGAGAGGTGAGAAGATGGTGGATGTCATGGTGGCAACAGAAGGTGACCCAGAGGGCAGTGGTGTGCACTTCTGCCCCGGGGCGGCGGATAAGCAGCGTGAGGTGGAGTGCGATGGAGATGGTAAGAGGAGGGGCTTTCAGTCCAGGGTGCTTGTAATCCAGGAGTTGTAATATTAGTTTGTTTGTGGCAGGTCATCATGAGAAGAAAAACTCGAAGATACCTGGAATAGGCACCCATGCTTCCTACCTGACAGTTTCAGCTGCAAACTGCTGCCTTCATCAGAGATGTCACAGGTGACACCTGTAACATCTGATCATAAGAACCTGGATATATGATTATAAGAAGACCTAATGAACCCTATCGGATTATGAGGAATCAGCATGTGCGGCTGGAGCAGCTAGCCAGAGGTCAGCCTCCGAACGCCCCCCGGTGGAGATCTAGAAGAACCACACCAACACAAAACCCCATTTCCTGACGAATCATCTGTTACGCAGTCCAGCCAATTAGTTTCTCAAATAAATTTAAGACTACAAATAATATTTATTTTCAATTGTGTACAGCTTCATAAACATAACATATGGAATCATCAAGTTTTTTGCTAATTGGCACTGTTTCTGCTGCACTATTTCATTTTTTTATTATTAAAGATGCATATATACATATTAGTCAGAACTGGACGGCTGGATAGAGATGAATCCAATTTATTTAGACATTGTCCATGCCCTTCAAGTTATTCTGCTGAATAATTCTCAAGTTTTAATATATTTATGCTGTATTACAGATCTGGGCACTCATTTAGCTATTGATCGCAATTCTGCTATTCAAAACATGAAATCGATCTAGTCTCAAAGTTCTATGTAAACGAAATGCCCTCTTTTTATAATCTGTATGTAATTAAATTGTCCATTAACTACGGTAAATTTCCCAGAGTAAGAGTGTTTTAGCTTGCTATGTTGATATGGATATGTCAAACATCAAATTCTTAAATAACCTTAATAGCCCAACAGTGTTTTACATTTTTAAATGTATTAAACATATACAATGAATGTAAAAACCAGATAGAATCCATGCAATTAGAAGGAAAACCAACTGAGAATACAGTGTGATAGAATAAGACAAATCAAAATGGTCATCATAACTTTTCTTACTCTATTTTTTATATTAAATGTAGTAATGTACATATTACTGAATTTATTTGAAGAAGATGTATGTTTGGTGTGATTAACATAAAAACTGGTTCTAAGAAAGTGTTCTTAAAAAAGAGACGGGTTACTGTATTTGCTATCCTATAAAGGAAAGCACAAAACTGCTGATTAAAACTTTTTTATTACAATTTTACCATCATTATATCAGATGATTAAGAGTAGCAAAAAATGCCTTGGAGTAAAAAACTCAGCGTTTCCTTTTTACGATTAGCTTTCTAGTGGGGCAGAAGAGAAAAAAAGAACTTAAAAAGTCACCCCTGAGTAATTTAAGGGCGGTGCCCTAGAAGTGTGAGACTGGATATATGATGTCGATTACACAAACTGAGACCCTTTTATGTGACCCTCATATAGTTGAAGAGACACCACTTTATCACCACACAGCACACATGAGGCTGGTGGCTGCTAGCAATTTTCAAGCCAATCCCAGCTACTGTTTTACTATTTCATTAGGTTAATATAATCTACTACCACTTGGAGAAAAGATTCAGAGCAGGAGTTTATTCTGATATACCTCCACACATAGTGCCCTGACCCATACCTTGACCCCACCTTTGTCTGGTACTTTGTCTGGTAGTCATTATCTTTTTAGCAATCAACTTTACTATGTATCACGATATTGAAACATCTTGCTAATGAGCAACATAGTGTAGGTGAAGCAACAATGTACAAAGACATTTGCAACCAGGTTTATGCCAGAATGAACTGTGAATTAGTGTGGATAAGTTTGCACTGATGATTAATTCTATCATCTGCACACAGCCTTTTTAACTTTTAATGACTGATTGATATCTGGTTGCCTATAATACCTACTAAATTTGCTTTAAAATAGTTTTGTGTAGGAAATAGGGGACTCAACGTCTCCATGTGTTTTTTTTATTGTTCCCTTACCCACCTTAATCCCGTTGCCTTCTCTGACCAATTATGTATGAAGCCCAAATCATAATGCATTGTGAGGTGACAGCATTCATTTCAACTCCCACAGTGAGACGAATACATTTGTGAACTGGATATATTTATCAAAGAGTGTACAGTGTGAATCACAACTCTTATTAGTTTTTGAATAGTTATACTCATGGTGTATAGATCCCAAAATGTGTGTCCATTAGACAACTGAAAATAATCTTTATGTAAACGGATTGTGTCCTACACGAATCAACTAATTATCTAGTTGATTAGGGGATAACTAATAACTTTACAGATGTCAAGAGGACAGTCACCGGCACCTCCTCGCAAAAGGTCATATCTAAGGAAGATGGTTGTTAAAAAAAATGAATGGTTGAGTGGCAGTCGTTCTGAATTTCACAGTATGCTAACCGTCTTATGTTTTATAGATTGCTAAACCTACTGGGCAGCGTTTTTCTTTTTACTAGCACATTGTGCATAGCTGATGTGAGGGATATTTCACTGAGAAATCAATTGTTTCACAGTTAAACATGACGTTTAAGACGCAGGTTTATTGCAAATAATTAGTGTAGTATGCTGCTCAGTCTCCACAACAAAACAAATGTTTCTTTTTTTGGTCATAATACATTTTCAGCATTGCCTTTTTTGCAATCATAAATTCTATGTAGGTTAGGTGGTACACAAGTTTCTGCAAGATATTGTTGATATTGTTCCGGTAGGGCATGATTCATAGCTCTACACAAGACCTGATAAATGGCTCTGTTTGCTGGGCTCCATCTTCAAGCACACCACATTATGTGTATCTTTACCAGATGTGCTGGCTAAATCTGAGGTAACAGTTCCTATGATCTTCTGTTCACTATGAAATTTGTATTATACTTTCTATGAAAGCGCAAGAATCTGTATCAAAGTGTATGAAGCCAATGTCAGGTTTAAACTACAGTTCATGAAGTTGTGTGACTTAATACAGAAAAAGAAAAGCTCTGAAAGCAGTCTAATTGTGTGACAAATGACCAAAGATTCACCAAATGGGAACGTAAGTAGCAGCCCTTTGGAAAAACTGATAAATTGCCTCAGCTCTGCAAATTTAGCTAAACAGAGAAAGCATTAACCTCTAGCATGAGAGCTGGGTTTTACTAATTTTCAGGTAACACAGATATCTTGCTTACTCTGATTAGTGAGAGCTGTTGTTTGATTTTGTCAAATCAAAACCAAAGCTCCATATCTGCATATCTGCACAGACAATTCAATTTACTGGGTATTTGTAGAAAGGAAAACCTCCGGATAAAAAGATTATTTTAGCGCTGCAATGAAATGCCATATACGTGGAGACAAAAACAAAATTAAATAAGGGATGTAACTTTTGCTAAATATTTCTTGGAAGATGAAATGTTACAAGTTACTAATGTCATTGTATCATCTGTGGTTGGCTCCGTCCAGGATAAGGAACATTTTACTCCTTTTTAAGTACATAGCATGACACATGACCTTGGCTGCTGCCCCTCACCTAACATGTACAAAGTATTAAAACCTAGACACTGCTGTAAATATTCCAAAAAGTCCATTGATTTGGAGATTCCATTTTAGTAAACTATTGTGACAAAACTGGGTACAAGATTGAGTGACAGGACTTGAGCCAGTGCAGAGACTTGAGCACTGGACTAAAGTGGTCATATAGCCTGGTTTTGGTCAGAACTCGAGCAGCAGCATTCTGGATGTTCTGAAGCTGTCTTAAGGCCCATTTAGAAAGCCCAGTGAGCAGGCCGTTACAGTAGTCTAACCAGCTAGAGATATAAGCATGGATAAGTCTTTCTAGGTCTGGTTTAGAGACTATTACTCTGATTCTGGCAATGTTTTTAAGATGGTAAAAGGCTGCTGATGTTACTGATTTAACGTGCCTATGCCTAGCCCATTGGAAGTCTTTTGCACTATGCCTGTTATAGCAGAGTCTCAGTACACCAAGTACAATAACAGAAGCTTTCAAAGAATTCTTTACTAAATAAATTAAAATAAGATTCTTCTTTACAGTAGCCTGCTGAGTTAAATTTATTTTTATGTTAAAACACTCAGGAAGTGGCTAAACCAAAATCTGCTAAACTGCTTTAACAGCACACAGCAGTTTACCAGCCAGATAGCAACTTCTGTCTAAGAGATGTTTTCACAAGCCTGTACTTGTATGTATCTTTTTTTGAGGTTCAAAGCATTCTGTAGCTTGTTTAACCTTAAGCTTTGAGAAGCTTGTTTTTCATTGCAATATTGATAAAGACTTCCAGCTCTGCATGTTAATTTGACTTGGCAAAATCAGCTTGAATGTCTTTCCATTTTAAAGTACACACAGCGAGCTCGGAGATAGATTTTGTCCATCTATAATAAATGAAATTCAGAAAATGTCTTATTCTTTACTGGAAAAAAATGGACTAGAATGCCATTTGGATTTAGCAGAATAATACATTGGAAATTTGCCATGAAGTACAGATACTGTAACTCCTGTACACAACACTAGTTGTGTTTTGCCTGATGCGGAGGTTCTTAGTTTTGTGCCTATTTGATCCCTGTTCTTCTCTGTTGCTGACCTTTGCCCAGAAACTCTGGCGGGTAGAAATCAAGTAGCTTTATTGTAAACCTGCAGGATCCAGTTGCTTCCAGGTCATACTGATATTCCATCAAACAATTAACATTAAGAAAATTTTCCCGGATTATTAGTTAAATTTATAAACAAACTACATTAACTACACCTAAATGACAACCTACGAGAGAGAGCTTTTTTATTTTACTAAGGATTTTCTTTTCCATAATTATATTTTAAAACAAACTGTGTGAAAATTGCTTTACCAACCCATAAAACCATCAACCAGGCTTTTCTTTTTGATTCTAGGCATTGTAAAGTTAGTGCATGTTTATTTCTGAATTTAAAGAAACAAATAGGAAATTATATAAGAATTATTTGTCCCATTATTCTGAAATTTGGAAAATTTGTAAAGCTGGAAGGTAAACATGGTTTGTTAGGAAAGAAAATAGCATAGCTAACTATTGTTAACAAATCTCCAAAAATCCTAAAAATGTATGTATAAATAACTGTATGAATTACTTTGTATTATTTAGTCTTACAATTTATACTGCATTTACTGAAATTATTGACTGATGTGTGGCCCTGCTATTCCATCACAGCTTTGCATCAGGTTATTACAAATGGCACAGAGTTGGATCTGATAGCGGTGTTTAGGTAAGAAAGTGGAAAAGAATGATCCGTGTTCTGATCAATAAATTGTTGTGACTTGCTGTAATAAATAGGTTATTACTTTTCTTTTATGACTAAGCAATTTCACACAAGGGGGTAGAGTTGTTTTGACTGCACAGGCACAGTTGGGTGTTCTGCCCGCAGCAGTTCCTAAATCTTTGTGGTCTTTCCATTCATGAAAACAACTTAAACTGTGCTTATACAATTTTCCTGTCTCGAATTGGTCCACTTAAATAATAAAGCCCACAGTGAGCTGATGAAGGTTAGCGTTGTGGTTTTTAGCAATAGCTCTCAGCGTGTGGGATGGGGCTTGATTCGCAATCAAAGAATATCCGCAGCTGTCCAATAAAAAAAGAAAAAAACACACTGAATTTAAGAATGAACCTGCGTACCTTCATCTCATCTTTTTTTTTTTTGTTCTTATGTGTGTATTAATGTGTCCCAGATTATAGTAAGTGATTCTTGCAAGTGGGAAGGCACATACTCTCATATCCTTCCTGGAAGGATACTTCTATAAAGCTATAACTGCCAATTACTTTATGCACTTATGTTTCTGTAGAATATTGCTTCCCTTAGTATTTTTGCGTTTAATCATGTTTCTTCCCTGGAAGAGGCCATCAGCTGAGCGACTGTTGTCAGTGATGTCCAGTTTTCTCTATAAAAATATATTTTCTCCTATTGTGTTTAACCTTGTCTCTTTGCATCAGCAGAGCTACTGAACCATGTATTCTCCATTTCACCCTCAAAAGAAGTATTTTTTAAAGTTAGGATTCTGCATCAGTTTGCAGAATGAGGACATTAGCTAATATGTTTACCCACTAACAAGTGTCGGAGGTGTCTGTGAACCAAAGTGTGCAGTCCAGAATGCTTATAGCATGGTATACGGATCCTGAAGATGAATGCATTAATTTAGGTGGTGTGCTGCATCCTCAGCACAGTACCATCCTGAATCTCCCTTCTGGAACTACCAAAACAGCTGAGAACAAATTTTACGTTGTTGGATATTAGTGTCTGACCTTCTAATGTGACACCATAAGTAAGGAATTACATTGGTAAGAAGTTCCCTCTGTATATTCCCTCAGAACAGCTTTCAGGCTACAACGTTGCTTCTGTGTGTGTGCCTCAGTCGTTTCATGCTAATGAGATGGTAATTTGAGTGAGGGTCAGCTGTGCTAAATGCCAGTCATAGACATCAATCACCTCCCTTGAGCCACTGGCAGGCACAGTGCTGCATTTTCAAAACTATTCGTTTCCTAATTGAATTCCCTCCACAGTCTCAGAGTCCATCAAGTAACAGTGGAGGTCAGCCTGCATACAATTTGGAATTCACTTTTTCTTTTCAATATCAGTGGCACAAGTAATGACTGTGACAGAGAGCATCTGTTGTTTTGTTTTGTTATGTATAGGCAAAGCAAAAGGCAGCATGGCCTGTAGTCACGGTAGAGGCTCTTTATCCATGATGATAAACTCACCCTGCCACAAGAACCAATACCCAAGGATAGAAGATATGGTATCCAAGAATGGTGTCATCCAGGATTGATCCTCTCTAACTGGGGCAGACTCTGGTAATAACAATGTAGAGTGCCAACCTTACATCCATTTCTTGCAAATAACCAAGGACAGTGCAGTTGGCATTTCAATTAAAGTATCTCTCTTTATTAGCTTTAACTTTAGGCTTTTAATTAACAATTACAGAGGAGAGCTGCAGAAATGCTCTGCTGTAATTTTGTCTTTAAATTAAAAATCCAGAGTACAGGAAATGCTTTGCACCATTTAAAGCATATATTGGCACAAAAGTAATAATACTATCTAGGTCAGAGTGAATGACGTACGGTAACATTGCTATGCAGTATTATATTAGATTTTTATGTATAAACATGAATTTGGACAATATGGACAACGGTCACTTTAAATATACAACCACTCAACCTAACAGCAGTTTTAAACACTAAAAGTGATTGTCCTTTCTCTTGAACATTTAAAGCTAAAATTCTCCACCTATTGATTGAAATTTAAGGTTACAGGTTCGCACAAGAAAGTTTGTGCATGTTTTTCGAATTAATCCAAAGGTATGCTTTTGTATTCGTCCTATCTAGGTTGTTTTTCATAGAAATACAGTATAATGTTTAACCACTCTCATGGCATAGTATGACCTATGAAGGTGAATTAATATTCAGCCAGAGGTCCTCACTTGTATTCACACCTAGAACTTTGTGTTAAACCTCCTGATAAATTAATATGTTTTAATGTAAACCATTCCATTGTGCCCAGAATCTCAAGTCCTTTTCAGCCACTTAATGTTTTTCTTCCTGGGTTTCTTGGTTATTATCTTCAGACCAAGTCAGACCAGTGTGCTCTTCACAAAGAAAGGAAAGCACCACGACTGATAACCTCGAGAGCTTTATCTGTGGGTTCGAAAACGAGCCATCCCCATTGCTAATCCAGTTATACATATCCAACTCTAAATCAAGAGGACTACCTGGAACTCCCACCAACAACTCTAAATGCTCTTTCATCACTACAAAACCAGGTAAGCTCTAAAGCCTTACAGGATTTCCACTTTCATGAAAACCTGAAAAAAATATGAAAAACAGATAGGATAGGTCTAAGCAGAGGGATTTTGGGGTTTATGATCCCCCATTCAGCAGGAGCCTTACTAACAGGCTTTTGTAAGGAAAAGGACTGTAAACATCTGGGGAGACCACACACTTTCTGGTCACAGACTTTTTTCTGACCGTGATGTTTCACTTCTTACAGCTTTAGTGGTTACTTGCTCTGCTGTAAAACAATATAATTTGCACTTTTAACACTTGTGTTTCTTCTTTTTCATTTTCTTTTTCAGGAAAAAAATAAATAAATGACTGCACATGAACAAACCTGTAAACACTGTTCCCCGAATTATTTTCTTTGTTTTAAAATTTGGATTTGTTTACTTATTTTTATATGCTGCTTGAAATTGTCAAAGTAAAAATTATATGATGTGCAAAAAAAATTGTGGCTAATAAAGCAAATTGAGATTCTGTATGGCACTAAAAAACAATGACTTGCAGTAAATCAAAGTCATCCGTCAATCATTCTAATGTTTATAACCACTTATCCTTGCACAAAAAGCAACTTATTTTTGCTCTTATGCTGAGATAGGATTGGTTTCTAACGTCCCTGTGCATTGTGTTTTACAGGACTTAAACTATAATCTCAATATTTTGGTGAACATCTTCTCTGTCTTGCCTCCCAAAACACTACTAGGCTTTTGCCTGGGATTAGAGTTCATTGCGCGAGATGTGCCAACAGACAGTGTCCATGGATTTGGCAAGGATCGGTATTACACGATGTCCTTTGTCGGAGCTGCATAAATCGAGCCATGATTTGAATCATGGCTGTGTCTGTGGAGAGGAGCTTGTGAAAGAATAATAAATCCTATAAGTATCTGATCACATCTAAACCCCAAGAAATCCATTGCTAGTCCCTGAAAGTATCAAAGCAAAAATACAGACAGCAGATATCATGGAGTCGCTTGAAATGGGTTAATTGATAAGGTAAGAAATTGGAGAGGATGTTACATGGAGGGAAGATGCTTTTAAATTTGTTTTTGACTTGATATCAGAATAGACAGAAGAAGGAAACGTGAAAAGCAAAAATATTTCATTTTTTAGGTGATGACACAGTTGGATGTTTCCTACTCCAGTGATTGCAATATCTGAGGCATTATTTAGTTACTGAAATGTCCTAAAGCAAAGCAGCTTCAAGTGACTGCCTCAGTCAAAGAACAGAGAGTTACAGCAAAGAATGAAACCTCAAGGCCTCAGATTCTTCTTTTGGACTTTAGGGGGATTTCAGAGAAGAAAATTGGCTTGTCAAAGTTGAGAGAAAGAAAAAAAAAGACTCAAAAAGAGATCACATTAAACTTCCAATGTGTCTGGAGTCCAGTGGAAATTTACAAAGGAATCTGCAAAGACCATATGCTATTTTTCATGTTATGCTTTCGACAATGTGAAAAAAAAAGAACAAAAATTATAAGGTAAAGCATCATGCCTAACAACCTACCAAGAGACAAACATTAGATCTTATAACTTGAAAACTTTTATTCTATTTCCAGTCTTAAAAATCAAACATGTTTTGGATGTTGCATTACATGTTAAGATCTTACGACATAATGGCTAAATTTACAATTCGAAAATTACAAACCTACAACAAGGTAGTAATATAGGAAGACTATATAGAATAAATTTGAGAAGGATATGTTCATGAGACTTGACAAGAAAAAAATAAGCTCACATTATAGAGGTTACAACTCTAGTCAATCTGAAAAGAAATGTTGCAACGTCCTATTGACAGATAAAAACAATATTGCTGTTTTGGGGTTAAGGGTATGCAGATAGTGTATTAGATGAGCTTAAAACACAGTATCTCAGCCACATACTACAAAGTTAGGTTGTGGTCATGTGGCCCAATTATAGACCTTGGGTCTACAAACAACTTATAAGCTACTTCAAACTTATTATTAAGGCCAAACTATGAAATTGTGTAATAAAAAAAAATAGGAGGGAATAAATAGGGTCCCTGAATAGTACAAAATAGTTCAATGCAGATCTTTACATATTCTCATAAACATTGCCTATTCAGATACATATTAGATCAGTGGTTCAAGAAGAAGATGGCTCAGGTAGCAGGAGGCTAACCTGTAATTGGTGGGTTACCCGTTCGAACCTCCTCTACACCTGAGCAGTTATGTCCTTAGGCAAGACACCTCAGCTGGATTGCATGCTGCCTGCTGGTGGCAGTCAGAGGCTTTAGGGGCACTGATGCATGGCAGCCTCACTTCCTTCAGAAAAGGGTAGTAAAATGTAACTTACCCTAATCAGTATATAAATGTTTGAGTGAATGACTGAATGAATGTACACATAAACCCCATTGAGGTCTTATGGACTTAATAAAGTGCTATATAAGTACATGCCATTTACCGAGGATATTTTAAAACCTTGCACAATGTTTTTTTTAACATACTCCTAATACTTTTATACAGAACTGTATGTTTAGTGTCCATTATTCTGCATCCAGCAACAGTGAGATGTTAAAAATTATATAACAGCTTCATTGTCACATCAGTGAAGCTTCTGCAGGGCTGCCGTCCTTCACATTAGTTGTCACTTTGCACATGATTGATTGCATGGCTTTTTCTTGACAGACATTCTGCAGGACTGCAAGACAGGCCTGATAACCTCCACTTCCCACTCACGATGGTGTGGATGTTAAATAGCCTCATGCTCATGCACTTGAGCATGTGTCTGTTGATGGTAGTGGTAGGTATTAAACCTTCTCAATGTCAAGCTGTATTAGTCTTTAATAGCTTCATGTGGATTAGCACAATAATTGTATATCACTTTTAATTTGCAGAGATGCACTTAAGAGTGACACTGAAATGTTCTGCATATATTATATAAAACACTGGTTAGAATAGAAGAATATGGGTAACACTGCAAATAAGGAGGTTAAATAAAGAAATTCACATTGAAGATTTTGGAGCAGCAATTAAGAGACAAACTGGATTTTCCATTTCCAAGACATGTGGCCCAGGAGATAAAGACAACAGCTGGTGGGAAACATATGTCAGCAAACACAGCTTTGAAGGTGTAAGTTTGAAAATAACGTGTATTAAGCTATTGGAATTTTGTACTTAACTGATCCTCTTATTCAGCCTTTTTCGTTAGAAAGTGTATACTTTGAAAAATAACCCCTTTGCTATGGCAGTTTTGCTATGTCAATTGTTTTCCTACAACTTCATGATGGTCACGATGAAAATTAAAATAAACAAAAGAAAAAATACAGTGCAAGAATCAAGTCAAACATAAACGACTGTCTGTATTATGACTATGTTTTTTGATGAATCTTCTTATTTAAGCTTTGTCTCGTATTCTAATTCCATTTTAAAGATCTTTGCATTTTATGTTCGTGAATGCCTGGTTGTTTGTCTTTATGCTTAACTGTAATAGAGTGGCAACTTTTCCTAGGTGTGTCTTTCTTTAGGATGAAATGGGCTTGACTTGCAAAAGCAAATTGAAGGAAAAAGACAGAACTAAAGAAATAAGGAAAAATGAATAGGAAAATTTGTATAGAAAAACAGAAAAAATGATGTATGCATGCAGAAAAATAACCAACAAGAAAACTGTAAATAAGGGGAATACTACGCTCTTGATCTTTATACTTAAACATAATTATTTAGTTCTCTATAATCTTGCAAAGCCTGTAAAATCCAATTACTATTATAGAAGCTGAGCCAGGAATGCAACCACTTATTTTCAACACTTTTTAAAAAGATGATGTCTCTATAACACCTCATGTGTATATATACTTTATGCATTAGGACTTTTTAAGAAAAATGAGTAGAAAGCACTTTAGAGGGCTGTATGATAAAGCCTAGACCTGAGCTACAAAGCTGACTTCTCTGTATTATTCATAACCCAGTTTTAGTCAGCGTTAAGAGAGACAACCTTCTCTGAGATGCTGACTGAATTGCTCCAATTCTCATCGACGCACCAACTACAACCATCCCACGCCATTTTATTTTTGACTCCAGCTTTGATTAAGCACACTGCTGGGTTACAGGAGAATCCCCTTGAGGCCAGTTGAAAACATAACACATCATGATTATATGTAACAGTTCACATTACAATAAAACATTTATTTAATTAAAATGCTATTTAAACTTGCATTTAATAATGGATAAAAATTATGACTTAAAACAAAAATTTTGTTTGGATTAATAGTGCAACATGTGCTCACTAACAATTTAAATGATAGATTTTCTGCATGAATAAGACTAATTTAGAGATTACTCTTTGTGCCTCCTTTAAAAAAAAAGCCAGATTTCAAACAAACAGAATATAAAAAAAATTAAATAAAATGGTCACAACATTATTACAAATAATAAAAAATTACAAGTTTTGGTAAATTGGTCAGACAATTAAAATTGCAGATTTTATAGAGTGAACTTTAATGTACTAGCATCTTTAATACTTCCAGGAAATATTGGACAACGTTCAAAACTTCATGTTTTTGTTTTTACTTTCTATTTGAAGTATTCTTTCATTGGCACTTCCTCTACATTAGAGGGCAGACGAGCTGAAGCTGTCAATATGCCACAACAAAACAAGTCTTTCCAGCTAGCTTCTTCCCGAGAAATTACAGAAATGAGCAGTGGGTGGGATGCTTTGGCAAGATCCATGTTTGCCTTTCCTCCACGCCGCTTTCTGATTTCCGTCTTCCCCCTCTTCCTACATCAATTCCCCAGAGTATCAGCTCTGCAGAGGGCACAACCCTGCAAGTTCCTCTAACACGCCCTGCAGCACTTAATTACAGTGAGAAGATATATTGTGTGCAGTGACACCACAAAGGGACACTGATCACACTAACAAGCAGGGAGTGTTGAAGTTGGGATCGTGGAAACGATAACAGTGGTGGGCATTGTCATGAGACTGCAGACCCCTCTTAAAACATTTCAAATACAAAATGTAAAGCTGGATTATCCTGTCCAATTTCTTTAAAGAGACGCATAAAAAGGCGTTTTATATTACATTTAAAACACAGAAAGAAAATTAACTGCAGGGGAGTTCTTTATATCTTCTAAAGAAGAATCCATGTAGCTTTTCACTACAACTTTTTGTGTCACTGGGGGGGGGGGGCAATACCTGTATGTATTTGGGGGTGATCCTGTTTCAGTCTGTCCTGTCTCTAATGGTCCAGTAGGGCCTGCCAGAGGGAAGCAGATCCCAGTGAGTCTTAATACACATCCAAAGCAACAAAAGTATGATTCTGAAATAAGGAAATAAAAGTTCTAGACTGTTGGTAGGCACAACATTTGTTTAATGTCTGGTTGGTTTTGCATGGTATAGCTTCTAAAGTGACTGTAGAAGACACGCAACTTTAAACTATTAAAAGTTCTAGTCAACTGACGTTTGTTTTCTCAGACAGCAAGAGTATCCAGAAAGGAATGTACCTGGGTTGCACGCACAAGAAGAGATTACTTGAGACAGCAAGGAAACATGTTCAGTAAGACAGCTTACAAAAGCATACTCACTAAGAAGAACCACACAGATGCTTCAAGCTACTACGCAACAGTAACAACCAGGCTCTGAATGACCGGAGCCAGGCCCCTCTTGTAGTCCACAGCTTGAATCAGAAGGATTGGCAGCACCTGTGGCCAAGGTGCGGCCAGCTCAGCACTTTCAGCCTGAAGGCACCCTCCAGAACGCCCCTGGTGGAAAGAAGAAGGACAAGAACAAAACCAGCCAGAACACCTCCATTTCCAGACACCAACTTGTTTTTGTCTATCATGAAAGCTGCCATTCTCACATGGGTGAGCACACAATTGCATAATAGCGGTTCTGACTCCAATGCATTTTTGAAAATCTATATAACATTATAAAGGATTACCATGTGTTTGAATTGAGCAGATCCACCACTGTATTAACTAAATGGGGATTAGTACAATCAGACAGTCTTATTAACGTAAATGACTGACCTTTGGTATAATTCTTAATGTTTATTTTAAGGATGTACAATGTTGTAACAGACAGATCGGATGCTTTAATATTAAACGTAAAAAAAAATGAGCTAATGAAAATCAAAGTAAATTAAAGATGTTCCCTTTCCCTCTTTCATGCAGACATGAAAACCCTACCTAACTAACATAGTTTTTTTTTCCTTCCACAACCTAGTACAGCATATCAGTTGTACTAGGTTTGCACTGAACAATTTGCGTCTATTTAATCGGAAAAACAACCCTGGGCCTAGTGATGATTTTGCCCAGTACTGAACATTCCTTAATGGACACCAATGTAAAAGGAAATGATTATCCACAAACTCAGTAAATAAAATTCATGTTAGAGTAGGGCAAACAATGATTTTGCCCAGTACTGAACATTTTGCCCAGTACTGAACATTCCTTAATGCACACCAATGTAAAAGGAAATGATTATCCACAAACTCAGTAAATAAAATTCATGTTAGAGTAGGGCAAACAATGGTCAAACAGAGTTTTAATCAGCATTTAAAGAAAAAAGGCTGACGTAAATCTACTGTTTCCATGAACGTTTATTACAAGCATGGCTGCATTGCAGACAGCATTACGCACAAATAGGAAATCTTAGCATCGTCTGATATATTGTAGAACACACTGGATTTAAGAGGTGCAACAGCATGAGATTGAAAATATTACTGGTACCCACCCAAGCTCTCTAGAAGCAAGGCCTAAAGAAATCTGGAGTGGGTTTCCCTTTATGAATGCTGACTTTTTGCAAATGCTACTGGGGAGGCTGCTACATCAAAATCTTACTGTTCTCATTTGAAAAAGCTGCTAAACCCGTCTCACATCTCCCCATTGGAAGTTATGCTGCCCTTTGAAAGAGTTACATTTATATTGTTTTTTTTTTAAACCCAAGGCTAAGAAGATGTAAATAGCTAAGAAGGACATAGTGGCTGTCATGCTTCCCTTGCATGAGAATATTTGTCTGAAAGACTGTGGCCCCTGGGTGAACTTGGCATTTGATAAAATGTATTCGGTGCCTGGCCTAATAGTCACTGAAGGCATTCCATATCTCTGTCAAAATTCGATTAGATCATTTATTTTATTTCTCTTTACCTGGGTGGAGCTTCCTCTACTGTATGTTTTACAATTCTGCAATCATTCAGAAATCATTGGTTGAGATGCATAACATTAATTCTCCTTTAGTCTCATCTCTTGATTGTTGTTTTGCATTAATATGGTCTTTTTTTAAATTGTAAATTAATCTTAGCTTTTGCCAGTCCTTGTATTTCTTCCTGTGTCTTGTACTCTTCTGTAAATTCATGAGGTTTACTTTTGTCAATAATAACACCATCTTGGGAAAGGAGCTACTTGTCTTACTAATACAATTATTTTACCTGCATGTATCCAACAATTCACTGTGTTAACTATAAACTGTTTGAGCTGCTCATTAAATCCTCACTAAAAGAAAGTACAAAACAAATCACTACCCACGATACCTATCTAACCACCCTGAGCTTGCCTTATCATCAAATTGCAACTCCACCCCTTAAAAGCAATATGTGGCATTATAATCTACTTGACAAGAAACTTCTATCAAGGTGTTAAACCTAAAATTTGAATAAAATATAAAAATTACAGACATGGTCCAATGAGCAGACCCTAATTGCAGGACAGCTACTGTACCAGAACACAGAGTACCAGCTGACTAACAATCCAAAATCTTCTTGTTGTTTGTTACAAGATAAATAAGAAAATAACAATAAGTTATAATTATTATATTTTTATTAAATCTTAAAAACCTTGTAAGACAAAATGATGACACGTAGGGGGTATTAACAACTATATCTGCAACTACTAATTCATGTTTTCAGACAACAACTAAATCCTGGTATACACATATATGTGTGGTCAATTTCTGTGTAAAAAACAAAAAACAAAGAAACTGCAATTGTTTTACGGCTTACAACTCATGACCAACCTGTTTGATACAAAACAGTTTCCCAATGTCTGCACCAGTACTGCCTGGAAGGTATTTTTGGATGTTAATGTGAGAAAAGTCCCGAGACACCTTTCAGATGAATCCAGGTTTAGACAATATCAATGATCCATTCTGATAACATTTCCTACACCATGTTAGAGAAGTAGCTCCTTATCAGATTCAAATTTTGATAAAGAGGACCTCTCAATAGGTACTAAAAATGTCAAGATAAGGCAGTCTAATATGTCTAACACAAGTAAGCAGAGATTATTCTTAAAGCAACAAATGAGTGCATGGTAGGAGGCCTACAACAGAGAGAGTCTTTCTGCACTGTAGATAAAACCCACAATTAAACATAGGAGTGAAAACACTCACTTCTGAGATTCATTCATCTCTGGAGGGGGACACTTGGGACTTTACTTAAAAAATGTACCATAAAGCTTGGTCTTGTAACTAAAGAAAACATGCACTCATGAGTACTTATTTCCCAAGCCTGACTTTAATGTGGAAATACTATAAGAAAAAGTCTAAAAGATTATTTTAAAAATCATTGACTGTTATGTAAGAGTTATGGAATCTGAACTATGTACATATATTTATGGGTGCAAGCCCGTACTGAAATTCACATGAGCTTTTTAATCACGATGCCAGACATTATGAAACAAGCATATCAGCAAATCACTCTGTGACCCTTATTTCTAACTAAAACATAGAGCAATGTTCTCTTTGTATTAAAGCGGAGTAATCATGCTTTTTATCTGAATACACTCTAAGTTGTAGTGGAATTGTATAAGATTATATAGACAAGATATGTCAGTTTGATTTGCATTTCTAATTAATGATAAAAAAATAATAATTTATGAATCACAATAACAAGCCTTAATCCATTCATCCATAAATTCCTAGCTTTGGGTCATAGGAATAGCAGCTTAAGCAAAGGGACCTACATTTCCCACTCCCCAGCCACTTTGGCCAGCTCCTGCTGGTGAATCCCAATGCGCTTTTAGGCCAACCGAAAAACATAGTCCCTTTAGCTTATCCTGAGCATCCTCTCAGTGGGTAGGAATTGAATCTTAGGCCCTACATAAACTGATGGTCTTGTTCATAGCATTACATCGTCTGTGCATATAGAATTAGACAGCGTAGTCCCACTACAACAGGACATAATATCACTCTTCACTTCTAGAGTCCTATTTAACATGAAAAAAAGTCTATTGATGTATAAAAACAACCTTGTCAAGCTGGAAAAGCATATTTTTAACATTATTAAAGAAGAATAACAATAATGTGACACCCCCCAGCTATACGCTAATAATATTTAAAGCAACAGCAATAGGCTGGTTCATATGTTATTTGTCTGATAGATTCAAGGTTATTCTTCTAAATGATAAATCTTCTTCCCAGTCTGGGGGTGGTTTGTGAAGTACCACAGGGTTCCATACTTGGCCCAATTCTTTTTTACTATGAGTGTGTTTCCAAGTAGTTAAATTGTTAGACATAACTATACATTTTCACTGTTACGCTGATGATACTCAACTATATTTATTCATGAATCCTAATTAATCCAATCCATTTGATAGATTAGACATGTCTTAAAGACATATGAGGAGGATAATTCTTGATGTTTTGCTTTTGAATTCTAAAAAAACAACTTTGGATCAGAACCTCTGAAAAAAAAGTTAATCCATTATTACTTCTAGGTCGGACTACTGTAAAAGAAAAAAGATTTCAGCTAAAGACATGGTACAGGGATTCAGCATATAAATGGAGTTCAAATGCTCTGTTGAGGGTTTTGTATAATTGTAAATAAGAAAAAACTGTAGGACAGAAGGTTTTTCACAGTCCAGGAATTTGCCTCTTTGCACTTTTCTTCTAGTTTTTTATCCCACTTAAACATGTTACATCATTGATGAAATTTTTAGTATTACATGAATAGTTAGAACAAGCAGTGTTTAATTGTGGATTTGGAGAAAACAAACAAGTTACATCAAACTGGCGTATAGTAATGACTCCAATTGTAAAATCATAAATTATGTGTTTGCAAAGTTTAGTACAATTTTACCATCCAAATCCATGTCTACTGTCTGTAGACTTAATAACCCACCAAAAATAGTCTTACATGAAGTATGTTATATGTTTTAAATCTAAAGTTTTATGCTCCAATCTAAATAAATTCAGCAGCAAGTTATAAACAAAGCACCTGTCATTTCTCATTTGGAAAACTGAAGTACAGAAAAGTCAATTGTATAATAGTACAATCCATGAAAGGAAATCAGCTGAATACAAAGAACTGGGCAAGAAAGAAAGAGAAAAAAAACCCATTAGTGTTAGCAATATTTGTATACGATCTATAAATGAAGAGGAGCAGGAGAAATAACAGAGTGAGAAAACATGTTTTTACCCAAAGGCATTTAAGACTTCAACTGACTCCTGTAGTTCTGTGTTTAACAATTCAAACTGCATAAAACATGCAAGAATGATTTTCTGAGCAATATTCAAATGAACCACATCCACATGGAAGATCCCTGCAGTAACCTTGTCCAGAGACTCACCAAAGTCATTAGACATGGGATATCTATCAAACTGTCTCAAAATTGTCTCACAGAGGCCAGACAACATGGAAAGACAGGTCCATCTCAGACAAGGATTTTTAGATGATACTATCTACAATTTACATTTTATCTTTTCTTATTTCACCTTCTTTTCTATCTCACCATACCTTAGAGCACAACAGATTTGCAAATGAAGCCTAGGGATTACCCACTTGTTATTTTAAAAACTGGATAGGATATAATTTAGATATAAAGGATAACCTGATTCACTATAAAAAAAAGCAAATTGGACAATCGCATAGTTTAAAAATTGGATCATGCAACAGACAATAAATTCTGAATTCACAATGCTAGGTAATTTAAACAGGATAGTGCATGGACAGATGCTAAACTATAAAGCAATTGTGATTTAAAAAGATGTAAAGTTATGCAACATTAATAAACATAAACACCAAGCAATCACTTAACACTCCTTTGCAGGTTTGTGGAGCGTGCTATCCTTAATCCTGTAGAAGGTCAATGGAGAGCTTGTTTAAGGATACAGTTCAGGGATAATGGGTCTTTTACTCACTGAAATTAATCACAAACAAAGATGTGATGACATGATTTTATGAGGCTGCCTGCACTCAAGTAGTGGGACTAATCAAGGTCAACATGGGCTTAGGAAACCGAAAACTATGCTCATAAATGACCTTGATAAGGTTTAGGTCAATTTGTGCCAAGATAAAAATCATATCACATTCATTCATTTTATATATATATATATATATCAACAGACCATGTTGCTGTCTCGCTAATGCTCTGTACAGTACTTTTCTATATTTGGGTAGTGAGGTTACAGTTCAACCCTAACCCTAACCTTTATTACAAATTTTACAACACAAGCATTCCTCCACCAAAGTACTCCTCTTTTCTCCTCAGGAAGTCACAGCCTATGGGTTCAGGATATATGACAAGGTCCAAATAATCATATTTTTATCTTTTTCAAAATCATTTACCATTTTAATTCGTCATCTCCTGGTTAATTTTGCATGAATGTATAATAAGTAAGACAGGCGGTTAGCCAACAAAAGATAGACCTACGCACTGACTGCATAGGCAAGCACATTAGGAATGAAATATGTTAGAGACATAGTTGTGAAAAATCCTGATGGAATCTATGGTGGCAATTGATGTAGGAAGATTTCTAGGAGATGAAAGTACAGAGAAAGTCAGATTAGTGTGATAAGATTGTTCAACAACAGCTGATAAAGATATAAAATCTATCTCCTTTGCAAGTTTTTACTTGTATTTCCTACCTTTTATTTCTAATTCATGTCTCATTGCATCCATGTTTAAAGGGAAAAATGTCCTCTGAATAAATAAAAAGGTGTTGGAGTATTCATCTTGGTTAAAAAAACCTGCTCGTTGATGACTATGCATCTTTTCATTGAAAAACAGTGAACAAGCGGCAGGATTGAATAGAAAATGTGCCTTATCAATATACAAAAAAAAAAAAACAATGTTTCTTTAATGTTGCCAGACAATGTATTTTCCTATTTAAACGAAGGGCACATTCACACATTGCTAAATTTAAAATTTGTACCTAAACGCTCAAAAAGTGCATGATTTTTATCTTTTTATTGAAAGGTTCAGTTGTTGATCAGTTGCATTTTGTACTGACCCGTCAGTTGTCACGTATGAAAGTTAATAGGGTATGCCATTTCATACATACATCTAAATCTGACACATCATATTGACTTCCCACAACCTTCACTAGAACACAGTCTTGATGTAGACTCTAGACATACTATTTTTTTTCCAGCTCACTTTCTTTTCATGCACTGCTAAATGAGCTACTTTCTATGCAGTGAATCAACACCACACAAGGACAGAAGTCTGGCGTTGAAACAAAAAGCCAGACAGCCTTCTCACATAACATTGAGAGAGATCAAAGCCACAGAGAAGAGCTCCTCAAAAACAGCTAGGTTAGAGAAAGTTTAAGGATTAAGTTGATCAACCTGCATAGCCTGAATTTCTTTAATCTAATATATCTCAGATATAAATGCACATGACTGATATTGCAAAAAAGAACCATATTCCTATCAATATATATAGAATTAAACCTATATCAGCTCCACTTTAAAGGTAGTGGGTTTGCAATGAATTAATAAATAAAATAAAAAAATAAACAACAAAAAATATATATTTATATTTTTCCAAAAGCTTGCTTACCTGCCACATCTTAGTTTTAACTTTAAATATTACAAATACTTTTACATCTTTAAATTGTATGTGTATTTGTTCTACTTATGAATAATATAGTTATATTCTATTTTTGCAGAACGTTGATGCTATGGTAACATAAACGAAAACCTAAGGGTACTAGCACCATCTACTACACCTTAGCAGATAGTAGGTATTTTTTATAATTATTTTATTTACAATGGCAGACGAATATTTTTATCAGCTTTCCTGTATTTATTTATTACTTACTTAAATCTTCCAACTCACCATACCCTGCCATTGTAACAGTGAGTGCACTGTGTTTCTCTTCCTGGAACTGAAGAGGTGAAATTCTGGGAGAAAGGGTCCTAAAATATCCATGAGATGGATGGGCTTGGTCAAAACCTGGCCTTTGAGTATCAGCCAGGATGGAGCATCAATAATGGATTAACAGCCATCAACGTTGCATATTATATAGGGAAACGGAGACCGGCAACATTACTAAGGTGAGTCCCATCAGTAACCCTCTCTCGCTATCTTAACCGTACCTTGAATGAAGATATGATTTTTCTTGGCGGGACACAACACATACAGGAAGGTTTTAGGTTTTTAAAAGTCCCCCGTTATCCATCACTAAGCTGAAATCTTTAAAAGGTTTCACTTCAGTGATTTGATTTCCAGAGCTCAGAAGCAGCCTGCTGTAAGGATTTGTTCAGAATGCTTTTCCGAAGTCAATATGATAGGAATCAGGAGTTTGATTTCTTACTCCTTTGAAAGTAAGTCTCAAAGGACTGATAACAACCTCAATGTGGCTGTACACATTTTTTTGATGATTATTCTGTCAAAAATCCGATCTTTAACATTAAAGTAAACATACATTTGAATCTAACAATGGGATAGAAAAAAATACTTATTTTTAAGTATATATTTATCAATAGAATGGCTAAAGTTAATTCTTTTGCAAATTATTACTCAGGAGAGAAAGCAGGACATTATTTCATATAAACTTCCTTCTCCTTTACATTTTTCTTTGTAATTTTAAACTAGTTATTAAACTCGTATTAAACAAGTCTGGAAAAGCTTTTACAATGAAAAGGTAATTTGTTATTAGATTTATTTATTTTTAGATAGGAAAAACCTCCTCAGCACTTTTCACCTATTTTTCATTTTCATTTTTTTGCACAACAATGAGGCTGCATGTGTAAAAATTCTGAATGGCCAATGTATCAATTAAGTACAACAAAAACATCTGTGCCGATTTTTTTGATGTCATTTCTGCCTTACATACAGTTTACAATATTTTCCTGATTGACATACAGGAAAAGTGATTGATTTATTTCACGTATTGAAAAGACTGCTTTGTGTCATCTGGCAATAATGAACCTAAACAAATAATGATTTGTGGTAGTTCCCAACAATCCACTTAGGGGTTGATATCTATGTCACTAATGCCTTAATCATCATTTTAACAACGTCATGCAGATACAACAGATTATACTGTCCCAAAGTCCCAAAAGCACACGACTAGAGCTCAGGAACTCAAGTAGGCTGAATCAGGCTAAACAGACCAAAGACTACCTAAACCTATATGTAGTTATTGACTCAGACCTTAATTTTAAGTACCACAAAATGTCTGTTATGAAGTCCGCCTACTAAAATCTTAAAAGAATAAAGGGTTTCCTGTCAAACAAACAATCTTACAGGCAGCTTTGATCATTTATTTAATTTTTTTTACCAGAGTCCTTAATCAAAGCACTGGCTCTTTCTTAAAAAAAATCTGTTTTAGGATAATGATGCTCGCTCAGACAGTAAATAGATTTTACCGTGAATACATTTCAGAGGTGCAGGTCAACTATAAACTATATTGACCCCTTAGGTAATCATACATCTATCAAATAAACATTTTATTTTTTCATTTTCATGTAATGTGTAAAGGTCTTTGACATAGTTTTATACCTTTGTCTCTTCATATCCTGTAAAGCACTTGAATTATCTGTTGTATAAACTGTGCACTTATAGATAATTAAATAAATTGAATAAGGATTTATTTTTCTTATTTCATTGGATATTAAGGACAGGTATTATCTACATATCCAAAATGTTGCTATTTATGTATTATATTATTAATTGCAGTTCCCTGACAAATAATTAATGACATTTTCTTCTGTTCTCAGATTAAGTAAATTACCAAAATCTTGCACAAAAGATTTGTCAATTGCAAAACACTGCGGAAACTGTTATTGATCTACAAATCAAAAGATTGATAGTTACTGCTGAAAAAGTAGAAAGTTAACATCTATTTATGAGGGCAGACAGTGACTTTAAGAATCAGACGTACGTGGGAGTTCTGCCGAAGCTTTGAATTCAGGCATAAAAGAGAAAGCTCGATGTAAGAAATACTGAGGATGACGACTCATCTAGTTACATTTGCTTTTAAGTTGAATGGTTGAAGAAAATTAAAGTATATTCAAGGTTTTATTTTTATGAAACTTTATTTTCATGTTGTAAGTGGCTCAGTTTATGAATCATGAACATAAGAGTTATACCCCAACCCTTCCCCCCAACGGTTTGTAATGTCCAAGATCATAGACTACAGACCCACATTTGCTGGACTATGATTGTGAGAAAGAGTGTTTATGCAATATGTAGGTGTTTCTTTCCCAGTTTACAAATTAGGTAAATAAGTATACAACCGTTAGAAACTCTTATCTTGGTTTGTGGCTGCTTTTAACACAAGCTGTTTTTATAGGAGCTCAATAAAGTAGGATGAAGAATAAGTATGACTCCCATCGAAGAGAACTCCTATGAAATGTGAACAATATAGGAAGTCTTTGTCTTATGGTGTCCTCGTAAATGACCTTACTATAAGCCCTTTGGAGCAAATAGTTTAATGGTTGAATGCTTATCAATGTTCCCCTAAGGTGAGTGATGTGATTTCACTGTTGATTACCTCTGCTGATCAACGTGATTGCTTTAGTGTTAGATAAATATGGGAAACTGCTGAAGGGATTGATGAATACATTCGGATCCTTGCCCATCTCATCGCAAACAATGCACAGGCTTATGGCGGTGAGAATTGGGGGATAAGCCTGAAGGCTGATTTCATTAATCCTGATTAACTCCCCAGCAACTTTTGCTGAAATACCATGCAAGGTCAGAGTGTGACAATAATTGGATTTGATCAAGTCAGTTTGGTAGAAAATTTCACCTATGTGAATGAGATGTTCGAAGAATGCAATTGTGCAGGATTAACATGATACCAATCTGTTGCCTTTAATCTCACGGTACTTCACAACCAAAATTCATCCTTATTCCTAAATTGAGTTTTTTATATATATCTTTTGATGAATGAAATGTATTACTTCACTGAACTATTTCATCAGAAGAATTAGATGTTATTAAGACATTTGCATTCCTGATCCTACACAGAAAGGCCTTTTAATGCTTCTGATTGACTTACACAGTTGCTCCTGCCTAGCAACATTGAAGCTCAAAGCATCAAATTGGATTTAAGCACCTTTTCAAACAGCTTCTCATGGAAAAATATTTACTACTCAATTCAAAATTATTCAAACACAACTATACCCAAGGTGGATAAGGAATGAAAGAAGTGCCCTCTCAGACACTCTAATCTGTTCAGGATGGGAGAAGAGACAGATAAAGGTGGATACAGAAAGAAACAAGCTGAAGATTTGCTGTAGAAGCCAACTGGAAAGTGGAAACATGAGAGGGTGGATTCAGATAGAAAAAGTTTTTACAACTCACTCAACTGACACAATACAACTACAGAAACAGGTAAATGCTTTAGTGACTTTAATAAATCATATAACAGATTATTTTAAATAAAACTTATATAGATATACAAACTACAAGTACCTGATTACGATAATATGTATTTAGTTTTGCCCACCAGGTCTATGACCAACATGTCTATAAGAATATTCCAGAGAACACTATTTAAATATGGATATATGAATTGTAGAAATAATTTCCAAACATCTCTTAATACACATCATTAAATACACATAAAGAAAGGACACATACAGTTTCCCATATCTGGCTTCATTACCTCTAAACACACAGCTTGTATAACAACTATGTATAAACACAGTCATATGTGTGGACGCACACTTTTTCTATAAATGACACCCCTCACCCCTCAAACACTACAACATGCAAAATAAAATAAAGCAGGTAATTAAATAAAAATAAGTTAAACACGCTTTTCAGTTCATTAAAACTATGAGATCAAAAAACCCTAAAAACACAAATACAAATATTGAAAAAAGATCAAATAAAAGGATAAAGGGTGATGATTACTTCAGAATTTGTCTTGACACGCTTATTGCAAGTATTTCCAGCAGGTGTGTGGGCGTTTTTTTAAAACTACCTCATAATACACCTATAGATGTTTTCATTGTTGATTGGCATTTAGATCAGGAGAACATTATCGACGGCCCACAATAGGGGCATTGTAAACTGCCCTGTCTACTTAGTAGGGCTGCTGAATCAGGGTAACATCTGTAAAATCTCTGCATAGCACAGTCATACAACATAGTAAAACTAATGGTAATGGTAACAATATTGACATAACAAAAAAAAAAAAAGCTTCTTTGCTTTTCTCATAAAAGTGTTAATAAAAGAAGATAAGGCCAGATTTAGGTTTTTATTTGATATGCTCTTTGGCTTGCCAAGAGAATAACCTGTCTGTGTTTAAATGCAGTATTAACTGACATCACATGTTGTCTGTGCCAGACACCCTTGAATCTCCCCCATTTTAAACGCACTATCTAACAATGGTATCAGCATCACATCCACATAGGAAAAGAGATCCTTGTGGTCTTCTCTCACCCTCATTCTCTCTTTCTCATGTGTGAGCCCGCAATCTGATACTGGAGGTGCCTATGCGAGTGTAACAGAGATATTTCTCTTGTCCTATTACCCTGAACCCATCACTTCCGTGGTTTGGGGTCGGAAACCCCGGAGGGGAGAGCAGCACACGGGTTTTGCTGTCTTCCTGCTAAATGTGTGTGCATACGGGGGACCAGACCTGACTGTAATTTTGTGATCCTGATACCAGATTGTAATAAACGGCAAGGTTGCCAACAATGAAAAGAGTCCGTTTGTAACTTCACAACGCAGAAGAGGTACAATAACCGCTACAAGAGGGCTTCAGGGTCAGATTGGAGCTGGAGCTGGCATTTCCGTTCTCTCAGGCTAATTCAGATTTCTGAACTTCTCCTGGTTTTGGTGGTCACTCCTCTGGCTGGCGGGGTCCCACTAGATTCTGGTGGTTATGTTGCGGGGTGCCCAACTATATGTTGTTTACGGCAGCTGCTGTGGGAGTGACTTTGCTTTGGTGGGGGGACTATAAGGTTGTGTTAAGGAAGTGTTCATCATGGGGGTGTTCTGTGTGGAGGGGGATTGCTTGAGCACTTCCATTTTAGGTGTGGGGTTGGCGGGTTTCACGGTCTTCGGTACGCTTCTTCTGATACTTTTCTCCGCTGCTCTGACCCAAGGCCTGGTGCCACCTTGCGACTGCTAATAGGTGGGACGGCCTATGGAGTGCCTCTTGTGCAGGAACTTGAGTGGCTGGTAAGTTCTGCTTTGCCATAGTTGGTGGCCGGCATCTGTTAGCTGTGGCCGCATGTGTTGCATCAACGATGAGCAGCCGGTATTTCTTGTTTTGTAGCAGGGGGGATTGTCGCGGAGGGATCGTGTGTGTGAGTGACCATTGCCTGCCTTTTAGAGATAGAGCTCTCATTTGGATGTGGGGACTCATAAGTGGGCTGTAAGGGGTGTTTAATGGGTTGGGATTAGAGCCTGTTGAGGCGCTGTACTGTCATCCTGAGACTGCTCGGGTTGGCTTTTTTGGAACCATGCAGTTCCTTTCTTGCCTTTCCATGTTTGGTATTTGAGGTATGGGCCAGGGTTACTTGGTTCCAAAAAAAACAAGACAATAAAAAATTCTTGAAAAACACAAACCAAAAACAAAGCAACTAAAATATGGATGAGGTTTGTTTCATATATATGTATGGTATTAGCTCACAGAAGATGAGCAAACACAAGGGCACATAGAACTCTTAGAAAGTGGAATGATTAACTAGTGAAAAATGCTATTTTTTAAGTTCAACAAGGGTTGTGTGGTTTCTGAAGCTGACAGATATGTATTACCAGGTTCACATCCGTATGCTAGTCGACCATGAGTTCAGTCCAATTAGAAAACATTACAGTAACCCGTACTTTCAAATGTTACACTGCGTGTGATAACAAGAACAAGATTTAAGAGGTATGTGTACGATCTGAATTACCAATTTATGGGGGCAGTGTTATCATTTGTTAGGAATACTTTACTACTTCAACCAAGATACCTCCGAATTTATGTCCTAGATGGTAAGATGGGATACCGTCTTGGTTTAACAATAAAACCCTCAACTCTGCAACTAAAGCTGTTTCCAGATAATTTTTCCTGAGGCATCTTTAGATGTGCAGTTTGCAATAATCCACATACACATCTGTTAGTCCTAATTATAATAGCAGAAAATGAATACATTTTGACTTTTAAAATAAATTTTTATTGATAAAGAATAGTTATGGCCTAAATTACAAAAAGAAACTAATGTTGCATAAAGCTGGAATCCTTTTTGAGACTGAAAGGTCTTCAACATAATGCATTTCACTCTTACGATTTAGTGGTTTAAGCTCTACTACTGGAAGGATCATTATTTATGAAAAAATACCTTTTATCAGTCAACAACCACTGAAAAGTGGTCAGTTTGCTCTGAAGAATTGCAAATTTAAAACTCTGCATGTTTTTTTTTTTCATTGACCACCGAGTATGTTTGTATGTCCTTGTGTGTATTATCTGTCCGTACGTGTATCATATCCGTACATGCTTGGGTTTTCTATGTTTAAATGCTTCATGTCTGTGACAGCAGCTCAGAGGTAAGATGAATGTTTCTTCCCAGATTACTGTCCATCCTACTGGCATAAATCATATCTGCCATTCAAAAGCCATCCTCTAAGCAAAGCCACATTTTTCTAACCACACAAGAGCTTCCTTTCACATAAAGCCAGACACTGTGCTATCAGTCATATACAACTTCCAATAGCTATTTTTAAAATACTTTTTCAAAATTTCAACAAATCCGCAAACTATTATAGACACACATTTTTAGGTCATTGAGATGTAGCC
>JAVLVB010000124.1:2991384-3011380 GCA_032876305.1 Orestias chungarensis | reverse complement strand
ATATATATATATATATATATATATATATATATATATATATATATATATATATATATATATAAAAATAGTATAAAGTATACTTATAGTATAAGTATAAATATATATATATATAAATATTTTTTTATTATTATTATTATAAATAACCCATTTATTCCCAAATTTTTCCCTGACACAAAAATATCCAAATAACGTGTCATTAGATGGTCTTTGAAACATTCAATCATAATTTATGGAAATTTTCATGGAAAAATGTGTGAAAAAGTGTTTTTTTATGTTCGGTCACAATTGTGACCGGTGGGATTATTTGTTGTGTAAACCATTGGACAGGCTGAATATAAGTCTTTTTGGCTTGTGCAGTGTATTTGTGTGTGAATGCTTGTGTATTCTATGTCCAAGTGTGTGTGTGTGTGTGTGTGTGTGTGTGTGTGTGTGTGTGTGTGTGTGTGTGTGTGTGTGTGTGTGTGTGTGTGTGTGTGTGTGTGTGTGTGTGTGTGTGTGTGTGTGTGTGTGTGTGAGAGAGAGAGAGAGGGGGTAAAATTAGGTAGAAAGTTAAGTAGCAACAGACAATAAGATAGTACAGTTTGCCTATGTGTATTAACATGTAGATACAATAGGTTATCCCACCGGTCAGAATTGCCGATGACATGTTTTGAGTTCTATGACCACATTAAACAAAGTTCAATAAAAGCAAATGCATATATCAATACTAGACACCTTAAACATGATTTCTGTCAAAAATCTATGTCTTATCTTTTTGTTAACCTAACTTACTAACCTTTTCTTTAGGAGGTTTCTTGCCACCATCCTCTTCTCTTGGCGCAAACAAGAAGTAAACTGCTGTGGTCATGTGACAATGCACATAGTTCATTAAAACCCTTTAGAAATTCAATATGTGCTGGAAATGCATTGGTAGACCATTTTAGTAATATTTTTATAGCCTCAGAAATGAAAAAAAAATTACGGTCACTTTTGTGACTGGTGGGATTAAATGGGTTAATTAAAGTCTGAAGGTGCAGATATAGAACATAATAAATAAACCTAATTGTTTTGTCTAACAATAAGGGCCAGGTAGCAATAGGATGACGGAGCACACTGGTCGTATTTAACTGTATTTAAGCCAAATAACTCAATTCCCTGTACATTATGCCCAGGCTGGAGGGCTATTTAAAATTGAAGCAGTGTATTAAACAGTGAATAGGAAAAGCCTTTTTGTGTCCGTGAATACCCAGGCAATCAAGGCATCAATTATTCAAGCTGCATGCAGAGAGAAACCATTGCAAGCTGTCCATTGACAGTTCATCCCAGGACTCCTAATGTTGTACATTAGAGATGCTGGACAGCTTTAGAGCACAAATGCAGCAATGCTATTAGGCTCAAAGCAATGCACAGAAAATGATGTACAAATAGACAAAGGATTGTCTGGATGTGTTAATGACTTAATCAAAAATAAATTCCTTTTAATTAAAGTTTTCAATCAAGTAGCCTTTCAGTAGACATGAAAGCATCTGTACCACTTGTTCTATGTTGTGGACATTACACAAAGTCTTTTCACAGAAATCATGGGAGACTGTGTTGCAGTCCAATCAAATATTCCAACCCCCCCGAATAAAATATTGCAAAAACAATGGCAATAAAATTTTATAAAAACTTGTGGCACATTTACTTTTTTTAATAAGTTAGCTTTGATAAGTAGTAGCAGAAAGCATTGCATTCAGAACTGCCATTTGGTTTTATTAAAAGCAAAGGTTTGAAAAACACTTAAAATAATTACAATGGCACAGTATTGTGAAACAACAAATTTTTCAGGTTACAACATATATCGACTGAAGGATAACTGAAGGATGAGTAAAACAACTATATTTATTCCAACTGCCAGAATACTAAGGAGACCACAGTGTTTATTAGCATAAAATGTACAATGTAAGATCATTCTTTATTTCCCTGTTAAGTACTTATTGAGCCACAGAATCAACTAAGGTGACTCTAACAGTCAAAAGAGTAAAACTGATCTCAAAAAAGTTTTTAAATATGAAAACTTAGTCAAGATGATGAGCAATAGGTTTGACAGCTGGAGGCAGAAGGCAGTGAGTAAACATGCAACCAACACTTGCAAGTTAAGTAAAGAAACTGTTCATTTAAAACGTCCCAAAAAAATTTGTTTTTTTTACAGAAAAATGCAACAACAATAATAACTTTGTCTATCATAGGATATGTTAGAAAGAAGAAAAATACATCACTTTGATTGCATTGCTGGCGATCACATTTGAGGTGCAGTAATAAATGAAAAAAATATGGTAAATTAAAAACACTTCCTTTTGAAGGTTTAGATTTCAAAAGGAATTATGGGAAATGTTTTAAGGAGTTCACATTGACAGGTGGGATAAAACTTCATGGATATTCAATGGACTAAAGCTGGAAGCTGGTTCCACAGGAGAGGAGCCTGGTAACTAAAGGACCTCCCAATCTGCTTTTAGAGATTCTAGGAACCACCAGTAAACCTGCAGTCTGAGAGCGAAGTGCTCTGTTAGGGACATAAGGAGTAATCAGATCTCTGATATATGATGGAGCTTGATTAGTGAGGGCTTTATATGTCAAGACAAGAATCTTGAAATCTATTCTAAGTTTGACAGGGAGCCAATGAAGGGAAGCTAAAATTGGGGAGATATGATCTCTCTTTTTAAGTTTCATTAGAACTCTTGCTGCAGTGTGTTGGACCAACTGAAGACTTTTAACTGCATTTTGTGAACTTCCTGCTAATAAAGAGTTACAATAGTCCAGCCTTGAAGTAACAAATTCATGGACTAGTTTTTCAGCATCTGTCCTAGAGAGAATACTTCTAATTTTTGCTATATTCCTTAGGTGAAAGGGACTTGACTTGAAAGACATATCCTGATCAAAAATAACACGAAGGTTCTTAACATCGTTACCAGATGCCAATTTAATGCTATCCAGGTTAAGGGGTTGACTAAGGAATTTCTTTTTTAGAGGTTCTGGACCAAAGATAACAACTTCTGACTTTTCAGAGTTCAAGAGCAGAAAGTTTAAAGTCATCTACATTTTTATGTTATCTAGACATGCCTGTAATCTACCAAACTGACTGGATTTCAAATAGCTCATTATTCCTCAAATGCTCTCTCAGTTGATTAGCAAAAATTTTTCAAGGATTTTAGGTAAAAAAGGAAGATTGGATATGGGTCTTTAATTTATTCTCGTAAGTTTAGCAACTTTATTAAAAAGAAACCTAGGATTATTCTTATTCTCCTCTATTAATAATGTAAAATATGCAGATCTAGTTTGGCGAAGGGTCCTTTTATACAGAACAACGCTGTTTTTCCAGGATAAATAGGACTCCTCTAAAAGCGAAGACCGCCATTTCTTCTCCAATTTCTTGGTGTTTCCCTTCAAGGTACGAAGTTCTGAATTAAACCAGGGGGCCTGTGAGTAATAACTTTCCTTTTTATGGGGGCTATGTTATCTAATGTAGTACGCAATGAGGATGTAATACTATGAACAATAGCATCAATCTGTGTAGGGCTTGAAATTAATTTGTTGCCCTCCGATGCGTTTCTCTGAAATACTGAAGAAATTAGGGTTGGAATGGATTTTTTAAAGGCTGTAACAGCATTGTTTGATAGACACCTACTATCAAGACATTTTCTTTCAGATTTTAAGTACTCAGTGAAAAAGAACTCAAAAGTTATAAAAAAATTGTCAGAAAGGAGAGAGTTATGAGGCAGTACTATAACTTTTTCACACTTCAATGCCATAAGTCAGCCCAAGGTCTAAAGTTGGACCAAGAGAGTGGGTAAGTGTTTGGATTTTTTGGGTGAAGCCAATTGAGTCTAAAATGGCAGTAAAAGTGAGGTTGGATGAGGAAGGCTAAGGTTTAAATGTTCAAAAGAGCTATAACCATTAGTCAGCTGGGATTAATTATGCATGGATTAGGTCGTTAACTACAACAATGTGGACCCCACCTTTATCTTTTCTGTTTAAAAAACAGAAAAGCCCAAAACAAAGCTCTAAATATGGGGCTTGGGTGGTTTCTGACCCTCACCTATGTTTGGAAGGTCATGTATGTTTATGTATGCAGTGTTTACTGCGTTATAAGTGCATATACAGGAAACTTACATCAGAGCAAAATTTAGAAGCTATAATAAAGAATTATGAAAATAATATTCTATGACCTTGTGAGTATTCCCTTTTCTTTTGTTGGTTTTTATTTGCCTGTTTCCTAGTTTCAGTGGTATACACTATTATGTGCCATTCCAAAATGTAGAAAGAAGTATTTTACAATCTGGGTCCTTACAGTATGCTGCAAGGGATTCTGAAGTCATGCAGTCACTTTTCTAGCTTTCTGTAAAGTACAACAAGTGACAGCCCGGCGTCACAAATATTATCCCAACACTCCGGAGATTAGACAAAAGTATTTTAAGGCAGCTCTGTTTTATTTAGCTGCACTAGGACACATTTGAGACTTATTTCAAAACTTTCAGCTGCAAGTTTAAACTAAGAGGGGAGTAGGTGAAGCCCAATAGCTCTCTTCAAAGAGTTGTTAGAAAAAACTATTTAAAAATTTGCCTGTTCTTTACAAGTAAAAAAACCCAAAACAAACAAGATTTAACATGTGTTCACTATGCTTGCATATCTTTATGACTTGAAATATAGCAGGCACTTCATTAAATGTCTCAAGTTACAATATACTGATGATAGTATGTGCAATGAATAGAATGAAATGCTGAAATAGTGTAAAAATATGCCATTATTTCATAGCAGTAATCTAACATTTGAGCTGCAATGTAAACATGTATGAAGGTAAAACTATTTTGCTCCTCTTTTTTCTACAGGTAAAGCAGGGAGGATGATAAATATTCTGATTCCAACTGTTGTCTGGGTTCTTTTCCAGTTGAGGTTTTATGGTAAAGTGACAATAGGAAAGCCACTGTTTAAGAAATTTCATATTCAGGTATTGGGGAGACTTCATGCTCTGCGCCAACCAATATATAAAACATTACTCAGTGCAAATAGATAGTAACAATATATGAACACTTACAGATGAGGTCAATAAAAATTAAATCTTCATATATTTATAGAGATAGCAACATCTTTTATACATGATTCACAAGCCACTAATCCTTTGTGTTATTAAATGTAGTCTGTAATGGTTACAAATGTTTTCTTTGTTCAGACCATGGTAGATGGCTTCCCACATCCAGAATCCCGTTGATGAACCTTTACCACATCTGAGAAAAACCAAATAGAAAGAGCAATTAGCTTGTTGATTCAAAGTTATCTCAAGATTTGTATAGTGAAACTTTGTGGGGAAATCTTAAAAGAAGATTGTTGTACAGATCAATCATTCGAAGAATAAAGCTCCCCATATGCCTTTGTAGTAACTTTGATAAGGGGTGCAGAAATTATGTTACTGGCCAGTTATGCATGATTAAGTCTGTGAAAAAATTATTTGCATGTAATAGTCAACATTTATTTTTATATTAGAACAACACACGAATCACAATAGCTGTATTGCAGACATATGCTAGACAAGGTAAAGAAAATGAGACAGGATGAAGAGACCACTTGGCATCCATCCACAGAAACAGACTGCCTGACACTACTGACATTCGATCCATAGAGCACCTGATAGGGTGATAACATGGAACAAAGTGCTCTGAACCTTAACTGTATTGAACATGGAACAAAGTTTGGGTATTAGAGAAGAGAAGACGAAGAGATGCAATTGATTGTATATCTGTGGTGAAGAAGGTAGAGGCAAAGATTCCTTAAATGCCAAGAAACCTCAAAGCTGCAAAGGGGTTAGTGTATTGTTACAGTAGAATACTGTTCAGTTGATTGAGGAAAATGGCATGTCAATAAATTGAGTTGTGACTATAGCCCTGCAGCTCAAGGCAAGTGAAATTATACTTTGCAGGAAAATTCTGCTGTTACTAACCAGTAAAATAAACACTGCATGAAATCCCCATTTGCTGAAAAGACTATCTCTTTTCAGATTAAAGGGAACGCAGGTTGACTTATTTTGGACATTTTATATACAGGACCATTAAAGTGCTTAACATTCAAAAATTATTATTTAAAAAAACAAGAGATTAAAACTTGAAATTAATAAATAAAATTTACATTGCATGTTGGTAAATTACTGGAATGTAACAGTAAATAGGTTTTCAATTTTGGCTTAGAGCTCTTGAGAGTTTCAGCAACCGTGATGCATTTAGGGAGTATGTTCCACGAGTGGTCTAAAATGGTCTACTTATAAGTTGCTCTTGTAGAACAGGTGCACCTGTACCAGCATTTGTATGATCCCTCCATGGACGTCTCAAGTATCAAAGCCTTACCACTTAAGTGCAAAATATTGTAGTTTCAGCTATAGAAGCTTTGTAATAATCTTATGTTTTTGTTATCAATCTGACCATAAGCTATCTAGAGAGAAATCCTAAGTCAGAGTCAGAGGTGACAGTGAAGCGATAGAGGGAAGTACTGAGAGTAGTAGAGGGGGTATAGAGGTATGGGTAAGAGTAGTTTCTTGAAAAAAGACAGGGACGCTTCTGTTCTTGCGGCGATTGGTAGGTCATTCCACCATCTTGGAACAACACAAGAAAACAGTCTGGATTGTCTTAAGCATGGTGTAGGCACTGGTAGACGACAATCCATTGATGACCATTTTGATATTTCAGATATGCGTGCTGAAAACATGTGGTCATCAGGTAGAAATGACAGATAGAGCTGGGTCAGGATAAGAGTGGTATGAGAAGCCATGCAATTGAATGATCAGGCCCAGAGTGGATGTGTATATGGCAAAGAGAAGGGGTACCAGTAATGAACGTTAAAGGACCCCTGTCTTCTGAAAGGCTGCAGTTGCTGTAGGAGCAATGGACTGGAATAGATTTGTAGGAACAGGGCATATAGTAGGACGGCTACATGTGAGAAGTTTAGACACAATGCTCTCAGTGAGAGGGGTGAATGAAGACAATAAAGCAGTAGGACCTCTGCTTGAATGTCTATTCTGAAAAGTTTCAGATTGTATAAGTTGAAACTATTAGGCTTTATACTCCAATTCACCGATTCAGGTCCCCTTGGAGTAAGAATTTTGACATTCTACAAGTTTGTTTTTTTTGTTTTTTTTGCTGCATGTGTTCCATAATATAAACTTTACATCAGTTTCACAGAGAGTGTATAAGTTCCACATTGCAGCCATTTTTGTTGACAATTTGCTGCCATGCGCTAGCAGAATCTGAAGGAAAAGAAGAGATAAATTACACAGAGTGCCTCTGCAGGCTGCAGATCATGAAATGCAGGTGACTGGACTTTGTTATCTGCAACAAAAGATATTGATCATTATGCACCAATCATGTACTCTTTCACCGAAATCGCCTGATAATCTGTGACTGGTCCATCAGAAGTACTTCCATGCTTTTTATTGTTTATTTTTGCCAGTGTATACTACTCAGCAGGTGCATTTAAAAATATTCTTATAAATATAAAGTACAGCATAAAAAACCCTTTTCTTGATAAAGATTCACAAGTCACCAGTATTGGGCCTTTTGAATCCCCATTTGAGAAAGAAAACAATGACCTCAACAAAGTGTTGAACTTCTGGCTAACCAATTTATACCACATACCGGTATAAATACTGTCTGTATCTGTTCGGGGCTCTGTTTATCTGACTTGCTCAGCGACAGGGTCTTCAAACGCTCTATGTCTTCGAATAGACTTATAAAGACAACGTCCGGTCTGTCTCTTATTAATGAGTTGTCTTCAAGGCTATTCTTGAAACATTCTTTTTTGATAAAGCTTATGCTTAGGAGGGGGTAGAGAGAACAGTGTAATCCGGTTGTTTGAAGAATACAGTTTAGACAGACGGTTCTCTTTTGCTGTACCTCTCTCCTGTCTTACTCTACAGGGTTAGGTTGTTAAACTATTTATATAGCTATACTGCTATAGGCTTAATCTGCTGGAGGACAATCTGATCACTTCTCACTCTGCTACTTTCTTCTTCTAATGTCCAATCTACTTTAGTTGCCATTATTTCAACCATGTTAATGTTCTGTTTTCTCTTAGTGTTCTTCTTTCAGCTTCTTTGAGGAGAACAATGGCTCATGTGCTGCCAGCAATGTTCTACAACTGCTGCAACAATTTTTTTTTTTATAATTTTCCTCTGCATCCATTAATATTTCTGTCTCTTCAAACCCCCAGTCAGTCGTGGCAGACAGTTGCTTGTACTGAGCCAGGTTTTGCTGGAGGTTTCTTCCTGTTAAAGGGAATTTTTTCCTCTCCACAGTCAGTACATGCATGCTCAGTATGAGGGATTTCTGTAAATTCAAGGACAACTCAAGCTATCGTTTTGGCATGCTGATCCAGGAGGAGTTATAGCTGCAAGTCAATTACTCAATGCAATCTACAGCTTTTTTTGGATTGGAAAATTTTTAAATTTATTTGTTTAAAATGTATTTATGATTAAAATGAAGTGATTTTCTTCTGAAGTGCCTTGAGACGACATGTGTTGTACATTGGCGCTATATAAATAAACCTAATCTTGAATCTTGGCTGGAAATCACAGCCAGCAACTGTAGTAATACTAATAAACAATGCTGTTTCGGTTGAGCTTTAATAAGAATTGAAACATCAACAATACTTTAAAGAGATATCGTCATTAATCTGAAGTTGCACAACATTTTACAAGAAGGATAAAATAAGACACAACACAGCTATAGTGGTATGAATGATGGAAAATATTTTCTTAACCTCTATGTAAGCAAGTAATGAAAAAAAAATAAAATAGATGGTTTCACATCTGTTATAATAAATATTTTTTCTGTGTCAGCCCTGACCTTTGTTATTACTCCAAAATCCTTCTAAAGGCTTAAAAAATAGTTTTGTCAATTATCAATAATTGTAGTTTCTGTCACAGAAAGAATTTTGTATGTTGACTTACAAAACGGCAAACTGTCATTCCTTTTGTGGCTCTAGCAACTGATAATCCACAGCTGTGTCCCTTGAATATTAATATGACACTAGGTATTCTGCAATAGTTACTGCGATTCTCAGACATTTTGCAAATCTTCAAGATCAAACATTGTGCCGCTCCTTTGTCAACCCTGTCAGGATCTTTGAGCCCAGTTGTCTAAGCTCTTTGTGATCAATACAGTCATGAATTCTCCTTGAAACAGAAAACTCTGTTTTAGTAAACAGACATTTCACAAACTTACATCATAAACCCGACTTTGCAAGGAGAGAAATGCTTATCCTTATCCTTAAATTACACTATTCTATTGTATAGCTTATGCAGTACCTAATTATACTACACTTCTGCCTCACTATATTTAGATATTTAAGAATTAACAAAATAAAAAAATAAAAAAATCAAGTTACATCTATCTAATTACAAATACAGCTTGAAAAAACGCTTTATATGTAATGGGTATAAAGTTTGTTTGCTTGCAACCTAAACCGTACATAAAATATTAAGCATTCAGTCATGACAAAAAACCTGGAATGTCTTCCCATCTATTAAGGAAAGTGAAATCAACATGTAAAATGTCCATGATGCAAAAAAGGAAGTTGCAATGCTGTTGCACACTCCTAGCAGATATTGGGCTGTCATACACAATGCATAGGTTATTCATCTTATAATGTCAAAGATAAATCCTGGCAACAATTTAATGCCTTGTTCCCCCTTATAACAAAATATAGTTGATTTTAGCTCATTTTGAAAGTAAACCTCTTCAAAATATTTTGTATAATATAAAAAAATTATATAGGTGGGTAAATATATGCAAAAAAAAATAAAATAATAATAAGACTAAGAGGAAAGCTAATGCTTAGGTGTGAGACTGACTGCGCTGCTGCTGAAGCAGGAATATTTGTGTGGTAAATATGCATACATACTGTATTTTTCTATAGGGTATTTATAAAGCTATATGAAAAATCTTTTTTGTTTCACACAGATATATTGAAGGCAAAAACATGTGTATTGATTGAATTATTAAAAAAAGGTTCTGCTGGATAAGTTTGTCATTTGGGAATACATTTTCATTACAAGCTGTCAAAAGGTTTTTTGTCAATAGGCGACATCCTTACCACATCAGACCAAAGTAAATACTGTACATGTACAGTTTGTTTGTATTATTAGAAAAACAAACAAAACTCATATTTACTGAAAATGACAAAAATTTATCATATGTTAATTAAATACAATAATACTATATTTAGATTTAATAAAGTTTACTTTTATTCCCAGTCTCTATCAATGACAACGTACTATCTTTTAAACACATTTACAGTAGCTAGTGATAAACTTTTTTTAATTCCAACAATTGTCCTTAAATTCACCTGTGACAAATTTACTGTAAATGGAACACATTACAGAGATTGGTGAACAATAAAGAAAAATGTTGCAAACCAACACTATTCTCTTAAAAAAATAAGAAGTATTGGAGTTATAGGCAACTCACGTAGAAAGCCTATGAAATGATCCGCTATAATCCAAGCAGTCAATACAGAGGATAAGGGATTCTGTTTGGCCTTTTGAAGGCATTTGATTGATTAGCCCAGTCTTGCCATTTGCCAAAGTGGATGATGAGCAAAAAGAACTGCAGTCAAGGGTATCAGTTTCCTTTGAGAAGTTGACCTTCAAGGCCGTGAGACTGCCAGAGGCCAGACAGCTTTGATGCTTAAGGATCTCTATGGCATTTTATCCCAAGCAGTACAAATTTGCTTTTAATTTAATAGATTTTGTTGCAACATATTTATTAAGTTCAATCAAAACTTGAGCTTTGTCCAAACTCTGAGATGATCAACTGATTCTTTCAGTTTTATTCTGTAGAGTTATAAAAATTGAAATTTTCATCTTTCAAACTGAGACTTTGCATTCTCAATAGTTCTACAAAAGTTTCTCAAAAAAAAAGAAAAAGAAAAAAAAGTCTCTTTTGGGACATTTTGATGGCGGTTGAAGATAACGAAAACCCACAATTGTGTTTCAGAAAATTTGAATATAGTGTAAAAAAGAAAGTATTTCAAACTCCTGTGATTACACTCTAATTAGCTAATTGAAATGTTGCCTATTTAGCTTATTTAGCAGGATATTCATAGTAAGTTTAGTGGAAGGAGAAAAACAAAATTAGGAAAATACTCACAAGCACAGGGATACCCAAAGCGTTATAGGAAGCTTCACAAGAGCGGACTGAGGCTGGAGTCAGGTAGAATAAGAAGGGCTGTTGCTTAGGATGTGAGGAGAGTAACATGGCTTCAGGGCTTTGAATATTCCAAGCAATGCATCACAATCATCAGTTCCAGGTTTACAGCGCTCTCTCTCTCTTTCTCTCTCTCTCTCGAACACCCACAAAGTGGAAGACTTTGTTTAAAAGTTGAAAGTCTTCAAACAAAATTTTGAAATAATTTTTTTTTAATTCTGCAATGTCTGGTGAATAAAATCGATTGAAAAAGTTGAATGGATAGTTTGGGACTCTAGATATTTTTAGGAGTAAGGAAACTTAGTTTAAACAAACGTGTTTTTTTTCTTCTTTTTTCCATTTTAGATTAATTGGATATCGTTTTCGCAACGGTGCACCAGTGACTTTGGGCTTAATGGTGAGTGTCGGCTCAATACTCCAGTAACTTAATTCCAGATTGACCACATTTTTAGTGGGTTGGAGACAACCTAATGGATTCCTCAGCAATTAAACACAGCATTTGTTTCATTGTTGAGCCATTAGTTACAGCAGAGTCCAGCATTAACGGAAGCTTAAAAAAGGTTTAAGAGGATGCAGTTTTTTTGCTTATTTTTAAGGACTTAAACAGTTTGGAATGGTCAGAGACATGTAATTTTGCTTTGGCACTGAGCACAAAGTGTCTCTGGTATTTAAATATATTATCTCTGACAGGAAAAGAATAATTAATCTACCAATGATGCACGCAGCCTGGTTTGTGGTAACTGTTAGTCTGATAAATTTTGATTTCCAATCAAGAAAATACACCTGCTTTATTGCATACAGTGCTGTCATTTAAAAATTGATGACAATAACTAATTACATAGGAAATTAAGATAGGAAAAATGCACCACAGATGAGCTTCCTGTGTGGAAAAAACACTGAGAATAAAACATGCAAACAGTTTACTAATAAGAGTAACTGCGTCATAAAAAAACGAATTGAAAATTAAAAGATAATATTGTATTGTAACAAAATATTATCATCCTACATTAGTGTTTTTTACACTACCTAAAATCAGATTTATGCTTTATATTTTTCCCCTTGCAAAAAAAACTACTTCGCACAAGCTGTTTGTAACTTACTATAGTTTATGTAAATCTGCCAATCTTGCAAATTTACATAAATTATAGTAAATTACATAATTGTTAAACTATGGATTTATTTTGACAACCAAATTTGAAAATTGAAAACACAGTTCAAAGTCACTAGCTACACCAAACTTTGACCCGTAGAGCAAGGGAATCATTTAAGTAGAACCTGTTTGAAAACGTATTAGGGGAATACAAGTTCTCAACATGCAGATTCCATTATTCAAATAAAGTCATGTGCAGTTCAGTGTGGAAAACCATTTTTATGTGTTGAGCTGCAGTGAACTACGGTGATATACATTATCCACAAATAGAGAAAGCAAGGTCAGTGCTGAAAGCCCAAAATCATAGGTCTACCAAAATCTTTGCTATAGTGTGCATCAATTATTATTCTCGATGGCATAAAAGTGTCATGCGTGTTTGTTCTCTTCTTTTCTCCAGAGAAAGAGAGAGTCCAAAAAAACTTGTGGTCACGCAAGCAAGAGCCGGTCCCTTTATCCTCCAGAAGCTCGTCAGGTAATTGGCAGCACCTGGGAACTAGGAGCTGCCAGCCCAGCAGCTCCAGAACCAGCGGTCTCCACAAACGCCCTGGTTAGACAACAGAGAAACACAACCAGCCAAATTATAGAACATAGTGGACTTTTGAGAGGTGTGCAGTAAAACCTGCAAAAAAACTTAAGGCTTTTTAGAGTACACCAAGCTAAACAGATTGTTCTCCTTTCACTATCTCTCTAATGTCTCTCCCTTAAGGGACAGGTTATGCTCCTATAGACTTAGGCAATCTGACCTCCTTTCCTCACTTTGCTACTTTCTACTTCTACAATATAATCTGCATTAGTTGCATTTATTTCAATAGTTAATTGTCTTTTTTCTCTTAGGGTTTTTTTGTCAATACAATCTACAACTGATCTGGTGTTCTGTTTGCTGTGAAACCTTACAGGAGGGGGATATTGCTGAGATGGCGACGCCAGCAACTCAGCATTCTATATCGCTTGCTGTTGACTTTTTGCTTTCTACTGCCCCTGCATGCTGGTGCAAGAGGAATGAATGCTAAAACTTAATGAATTGATGCAATCTGCTGGGTTTACTAAATCTCCCAAATCCAGGCAACTTAGTTTGCAGTAATGCCAACCATTTAAGTTGACGACAGGGGGAAAAAAAAGGAAGAAAAATAAATAAATAAAAAAGTTGACGACTGTATAAAAGGTAGGAACATTTATACATAGGCCACAACAAGCTATCAATATAATGTAGACGTGAAAAGTGACCTAAATGGTGTCCCAAAATCTTTTCTTTATTATTACTATGACCAGAAAAGTATCACTTTCTGATGAGTTAGATAAAAGAAGACACTTGAAACATAACTGTCAAATCATTATAAAATTCAAGTTAAAATGTGTTTTCGTCCACTCACTGTTATGTTTTTTGAGATTGATAATGTTTTGAAATAGTAGAAGCCTGTTCTTGTCTTGTCTTTTAGATATTCGCACTTATCTGCTAATGGTAAGAATTGATTTGACCGTTTAACAGAATTTCATAATTTTGAATAACCTATGCATAAAACAATTTTACTTAATCTGGTGCTTCGTTCTCATCTCTTGTTGAACAGTCACATTGGTTCACATTCAGTGTCAATGCAAAATTCCACCATCACTGCTGCTGCTCTTTTCCTAAACATAAGTGCAATGATGTGAACATGTGATCGGACAAAAAGGGTTCAATCTTTGCAGCATGCTTTGGTGGATGTCTCTTCTCATTCATCCTTTGGGATTAGTGTTTTAAGCATGGCCTTTGATTTAGGGCTGATGAGGGCTCACAGCTTCAATCTCCTCCTGGTCAGAAAGCTCAGCACTCATCCGCTTGGATGCAAAAAGCTATGTCCATCCTCTTTGACTTCTTCCCTCTATCCTCAACATCTCAAATTAAATTTAGTTTTTTTTTCTTCTAATAGACATCTGAAGCCATTTAATGCCCTGACGCCAAGATGCACCGAAAATCTTAATCTGTGACGAAAGCAAAACATTTATTAGGTATATTATTTGTGACAAAGACCACAGTGACAATTAAAACTCACTTTACACAGATAAGCTTTTGCTTTTACTCAGCCCTTTGGTCTCACACTTTTATGTATATAACGAAGTTAGCATAACAAGCCCCAGTCTTTTTATGGGAAGAAGCCCTGCTGTCAGCAGCAGTTAAGCAGGTTACGACTCACTTCACAGTTTCTGTGCTTTATATGTCATGTTTTTTCTCTGCATAACCATGCTTCTGCTCATTATCACATAAAAAGGCATAATAACTAATAGGTACGCCAAATAATAATAATTGGAAGTACGTTTATTTTAACTTCCAATGTTGCTTCAAGTTGTAAATATGAGTGTGTAAATATGAGAAACATACCAAACCTGCAACACGGGTATTTTTCACTGACATAAAGTGAAACCACCGTGATTTTTTTTCTGTTTGCTCAAATATAGTATAGCTAAAAAAATTTTTGCAAGCAATTAAGCATTAACATAAATAAATACAAGGAAAATTAGCAAAACATGCACACCGTCCTTGCTCCTCTAGAAAGTTCAAATGTCACTCGTTGTTTAAATACAGCAGGTCTTGCAGGGATAGAGGGGTTACCTCCAATTAATACCATACATATACTGTTAATTAAAGATTTGGGACTTTAAATGACACCCCTCTGAGACCCCTTTTTCAGGCACCTATTTTATGGGTGGGCCCATGTAAGTGTAAAAAACTTTTGCTTTTGTAAGCCATATTCTTTATCCAGTTTTGTTTGCTCTTGTGTCAAATGACAAGTCCATTTACAAAGCATCTTCACCTAAACCTTCCATTTTTCTTGTTTTAATGACATTCCAAGTCTTTTCACAACATATTTTTTTCTGTGTAACAAACTAACCAACATTTACTTTAACAGTTGGTAATTTTTAAGGGGTTCTGAATGGTTACAGTTTAAACATCCAAAACATACTGTTTCTTATCTTGTTCAATGTGGTATTCTGCAAAAGGGTCTTAATGTAGGTCAGAATTTCAAGATATGATGTAAAATTTTTGAAACAAGGTCCTGACCGTTCTACGAAATATGTCGTTCCTATATCTTTGTATTTTTTTTCATATGTGCGTGTTTAGAAAGAAAGGGTGTGACATGTATAGTACACAACGGCAGAAGAGGGGCATAATTGTACTCTTAAGAGAATGTGGACAGTATTTGTGGCATCCTATTAGATGGAACTTGATGAAAATAGCTACATTTGTTCTGGCATTTTTGTATAATATACTGACTTTTTTATGTATGGTCATCAATGATTTTAGTTAAAGAACTTCAGTCTTTGCTGCTATTTATCAATATTGACTTTTGCTGGAAGGGCTATCCGGCCCAGCTGCTGAGAACTCAGAAGCAGGCACAGCACTTGTTCACAGTCCTGAATGCTATTAGCCCATCAGCTCGCTCTTCATGTATCAAGGCTATCGTCCAGGAGCCAATGCGTTAGGGCACTAAGGCTGTACAGCTTCCTATCGACAATACAGATTTCACTTTTCCAAGAAAAGTGGCAAAAAATCCCCTGTACCAACTTTAAAGATGGTGCTCCAGAAAGCAACTGGTATCAGTTTTATAATGTTTTTAATGTAATTCCAGAAGAAATAGATAAACAATAACTCCCAGTGATGGCGTTATGCAAGACAGGTGTGAAGGTGAACACCTCCAACCCCCAGAAGTACCAGCAGCCTTAGAAAAGATGGTTCTGTCACCAGAAATTGACAAAAACCAACCATACCGACACTATATCTTGGTTGAATTCTAGGGTTGGCAAGCCTGTGCTATACTTTTGACACTAAAACAGAAAAGTTTGAGATTTTAGATCTAGATTAAGGCCATTTTTGTGGCATGACCATATATTTTTGAACAAATTGGTACAACAACTAGATGGACAGATAGGAAGACAGATCACTCTTTTAAAGAAATCCACAAAACCTTATGGGTGTCTTATAGCACTCCTTTAAAATGAATTTAACTGTCATCTTAGCAGGGATTCAAAAAAAACTTTAATTAAGTGTTATCAAAAGCGCTGTCAGTACTGCTCACTGTATATAAGTTAGCAAAAAAGCTTAATGTCCAAAAATTCTAAAAAGAAATTTACATTTCTCTCATACAACTAAAATGAAGAAAGCCTAAGGGAGGAAAGAAGGAAGAGGAAAGCTGGGGGGGTGTTGCTGGTCAGCAAACGTAAGGATGAAAAAGGGCAAAGATTGTCTCCTAATGAGTACATAGAAGGTGTTATCCTAATCGTGACTTGTTTGTTATACCATTTGTCCAGCTTTGCCATTTCCCTCAGAGAGTAGCCCCCAGTTTGGAAAAACATGTGTCGCTGTAGAGTTTGGTTGGTCACGCCTTTCTGACAGAGATGGATAATTGGATCCAGTTGGATTGAACTTACATTCTTTTCCATCTCAACTATGACATATTATTTTTTTCAAAAATGTTTGATGCTTTATGATTGAAAACATGACTTGGAAGGACATGGGATTCTGTTTCTAAATCATTCTTGTGACAACAGAGAATTTAAGTGGCAGCAGTGATTTCTGATCAAACTGTTATTTATATGTTTTCTGTACATTTAAGCAGTTAACTTCTTTACATAGGAGATGTGCCTTACCTTTTTTATTCTATATTCCATGCTATATGCTTATTATTTTTTTTCTTTTTGTGCTTTCACTTACAGTCCATTAAAATTAACTATTTGAACTTCAAGATAAATCTTTCTGACCCATTTTCATTCTCACTTATCTGCTCCACTAAAAAAGGCTGAATTTAGGTATCTAAAAAGAAAAAAAAAAGGGAAGAGAACTTGGTGTGAGCAAACAGCATCATCTCACCTAATTAGCAGGCAGCAGATAAAAGATTGTCATTTATAATTGAAGCAAGTGGAGGAACCCTGTCATCCCTAGATTTGCAAGATTTGCTAGAACGTTGAAGCTGCACGATTCCTGCCCTGCTTTCATCTAACCAACAGCCCAGAAAAGAAAATCTAAAAGGGTGATTTATTTAAAATAAATCTTGACAACACCCACAAAAAAGCAGAGCACACAAATCCTTTTTATCTCTCAAACAATGCTGCTGTTTTTTTATTGCATGGCTTTGTTGCTGTTGGGCAACAAACATTCAGAGTCTCCAAGGATTCAGTTTGGTGCATAGCCGGTAGACTATGGCTCTGCTCCGTTATGCAGTATGACAACACTTTGAGAGAAAGATGATCAATATAGTGTTCAAGAATGGCTGGCTTCCTGCACCCCACCACCTACTTGTGGGAAGAGACCTTTTAACAATGTTTAGTCACAGAGATCATTCTACAGCAAAACGATCAAACTACAGAGCCACCTAAAATGAGCATTGTTGCGTTATTGGAAAATAACAAAGGTTCACCTGTTTATGACCCTCTTTTTTTATGTAAATTCCAGAGATGTAATATCTCAAATCAGTTTTACAAGTCTGCTTCACATGTTGGCAGCATGTCAAAGTAGCTATGTTACGCTGGTTATGATTTGTTGTTTTTTAGAATATTATATATATTTTCTTGGATTGAGGCAATGCATGTTTTGAAAGTTGTTCTCCCTGGTTTTGGATGCTAAGTAGCTGGATTTTTCTCTTACTATTCAACTTTAAGACAGTTATGATTCATAAACCTGGCTACAAGCAATTGTTTTTGCTACACGGACAAATTGATTTGCATGTTAAAAGCCTGAATAATATCTGAACTACAAAGATAAATTAAAAAGTATTTAGTGTAGAGGGTTCAGATATTTATTACCATTCTTAAACATTAATTGACAAATTTCGATGTGGTTTCACATCTTACTAGACCACTGAGTCAGTAGATGGTGCTCCTGTGAGTGAATAAACAAACTAGGAAGCTACAATGGTCTCTGCCGACGAATGCGCAGTCAATAATAAACCGCTGCTAGCACTTTAGTTTCACTGAACATTAAATTTAGGAGATGTATTACTTTTGTTATTGTTTAAATATGATTATTTTGACCAGTATTAACTTTATTTATTAATTTTACACACACACAGCACACACAGAGACAGATTCGTGCACACATAAAACTTTATTTGATTTTTAGTTTACTGAACGCTGTTTTTGTATTATTAGGGTTTCTACCAGCTTTTATTTTGAAGTATTCTGAACCAAAAGGTTTATTACGTTTTGATTCATATTGAACTGAAAGAATGTTCCACTGTATTTTGATATGGAAAAGTATTTCGATGTTATTGTAATATTATTGTGATTTTTGAGACAAGAATAGTTTCACATTATTGAAGTTAACAGTAATGGTTGAATATTTTGATACTGTTACTGAGTTAATAAAAAACGCTGTTAGCAGAGCAAAGCACATCATATTAACGTGTCTGTTTCTCATCATTCACAGATCCACAGTGTACACTGCCTGTGTATCGTTTGTGCCGACCCAGATTCCCCCTAGGTCTGAGGCCGGTAACACTAGCTTACCTCTTTTGTCATCACTTCCACCAGTCATAAATTGTCAAGGATTACATTACCGATTCCAACGTTACTATACTTGGCTTTCTATAAAAATGGTCCAACAGGGATTTAAAAAGAAGCAGCAAAAGTAAATTAGGTTAATAAGCAGTTATTGTTACCAATTGACCGGCTAACAGTGTCTTCAGGTGGAGGCTTCATTTGAATTGTTGTAACACTAACTCTTACTGGAGATCCTTCTTGCCAACAGCACTACTGTACAAAAACTCTGAAGATACTTGGCTGATATAAGATATATCAACGTTTAATTGTATTAAAATTTTGGATAATTTATGAATATTTTAATCAAATTAATGCCTTGCATGTACCTGAAATCTCAGAAGAACAAACATGCAATAAAATAATACATTTCCTCAATACTACAATAGACTGGTGACCTGTCCAGGGCGTACCCCCGCCTCTCACCCGATGTGTGCTGGAGATAGTCACTAGCTGAACTTTGCAACCTCACAAGGATAAGCCAGTTGGAAAATGGATGGATGGATGTCCTCAATACCTTATTCACACTACTTTAGTGAATAGTGAACTCTAAAATTAGTATTTCTTTGATGTGTCAGTTTTGACCCTGTAGTTTTGTATGGTCCCCTCTTGGATACAACCAGTGACAACATGTTTAGATATGTGTGATTTTTTGACCACTGCTTGTCCAGATGGTTTCTGAATAAACAATGTGACATTTGGAAAACGTTTCTGGGAAAACCTGCCCTGAGAGAAAAAATCCCATTCGTATAGACACAAATTATCAAAAAGGGCTGTCAAGTTTAGTTTATTATTTAAATTGGTTTAAACAAAGTTTTCAAAGTAAATTCCACAGGTTGTACTGTAAGTTAGAATTTGTAAACCGTTTTGTAGTTCAATGTTCAACCCTCTTTTGAAAGTCCCCTAAATGGAAAAATTCCTAAATGTAAATTTAAGCGTGTGTCCCCACCTGGATGAGCATCCAGCAACTGTTAAATGAGCTATAGCTTCAGTTCAAAGCTGCAAATGTAAAGACAATTCTAACGGGCAGCTGAACTTTATTTCTTTATATATATATATATATATATATATATATATATATATATATATATATATATATATATATATATATATATATATATATATATATATATAT
>JAVLVB010000124.1:2976250-2991284 GCA_032876305.1 Orestias chungarensis | reverse complement strand
AAGTAATGGTTGTGACCTAATATTTGATGGGAGACCATTATAATAAATTATGGTTTGGATTTTTTTTCCGCTCTGGCAGAACTTCTTTCACAGCATGCCAAGAAACAGCATATTACTAAAACGCAGCAGGTGTAGATGTAGATTAAAAGCAACATACGGCTATCTAGACCTGCAATTACAAATGGAACTATCATCAAACCCCTGCTGTTCGCCAAAGCAGAGATTTTCACTTGCTGGCAGAAATAACTGTTTTCATGAACATGAAACAAAACATTTTCGTGCAAATACTTTCTCTTACATACAGGAAAAAAGGAAGAAGAAAAAGCATCTCATCAATTTTTTCACCAACATTGAAATTAAGAATGATTATTTTCAAAATTAGCTCTTGGAAGGTAATAATTGCATTAAATGTAAACATTTGGGGTTGGGGCGGTAATCAATTGTCATGTGCCATCAACAGTAACTGTCTTACAGGACTACTAAAAATCCGGGAAAAGTTCTTTATTTACCATCGCTGTGTAGAACTATTGCTGTTTACTAAATAGTACCATTGAATAATCTTGTCCACATTGTAACAATAGCCAATTTTCTTCCATTGATACATTCTCATTTTTATGATTAAACCACTTTACAGAGTAATGTACGAAAATAATGGATATTGCTACTTCATTGTAACTATTTGTTTTTAAAACATTTACTAAAATATTTAACAAGGTCAAAGTAATCTGCATATGTACAAATAGAATATCTACAGCAGTTTGATTAGCCTTAATGAATGTTACCCTGAAACTATTTCCCTAAAGCTGTTTAAAGTTTAAATAAAATTCAAGAAAGCAAGTAAAATAATAAGAATAAGAAGATAATAAAAAGTATCTTAAGGTTTCAACTCTACATCGTTTTATTGTAGTGGCCTTATATAGCTACATATTCTTACATAACATTATATTTTAATGGATTGTTTAATTTTAAATCAATTCTCTTTCAGATACTGTACTATGGCTCACTTTCTTGATCTTTGAGCCACATTTATCTTTACTTTCTCTTTAAGGATTACACCAACTTCAACTTTCATCAGTTGTTCTGATGTCAAATGGTGCAGAATCCAAGAAAAGGTTTAATAACATATATCTCTGATTGACTCCATCTCTCTGCCAGTCTTTGACCACTGAGAGCTTTATGTTGTGTAATGAAAAAAAAGTCTTGGGCCGAAAAGGTATTTCATTTATTGTGGAGGAGGCCGGGGTGGCAAACACTGAAGCAGCATATGGGCTGGCTTTGCTGTTTGCTTCCGCTGAGAAACAGTAAACACTCAGAAAGAAGATGAACAAAAAACATTCTTTTGATGTTCAGGTAATGATGACGTGAGTTTCATGGAAAATTTGAAAATGCATGCTTATCAGGTCCACATAAATTAACAGCAGCATAATATATGACATAATTTCCGGAGTGTTTGGAAGCAAAGAGGAAAAGCAACAATGACAATCTGGCAACATTTCTCATTCCCAGTTTTTAATTTGGGTTAAAGTTATATGGCCTAGAAAGTTAAAACTTCTTTCTCTAAAGCTTACTCAAAAAAAAATAATTATACTGGACTTACTTAAAATTGTTGTCTCATGTGGTTCCACATAACCTAATTAAGTGGATGGTAATTAACAATAATTTGTTTGATTTACTCAATTGATTTAAATTGTACAAGAGTGAGTTGAGTGACTTCAACTTATTGAGCTAACTTTTGTTTTATGTATGAAACATATGTTACATGTATGTGATAGAGTTAAATTCAGAGAATTAACTGGATGCACTTTAAAGCAATACAGAATTATTGAGTAGCAGTAATGTAATGTAGTTAAGTTAGTCTTAAAGGAGTTTCTTTAGTCAAACTAAAGTCATGCTAAATAGGAAATTAACTGTCAACAGAGGGGAAAAAACTGCTTCTCAAAACAGCACTTTAGTAGGTAATTCGAATAAAATCACTTTTTTCTTCGAAACACTCTTAGATTTAAACAGTGTAAAATTCTAAAGTGCTACAGTAATATTTGCAATTGTTAAAATAGAAACAAAGCATTAAACATTATGAAAAACGTTCCTTGCAGGAGATGACAACCAACCACAACTTATACCCATTAATAAATTGATAATAAACAACTTGAAATTGACAAAAGTAACAAAAACAAAACCTGCTGAAAATTAACCAGTTAAAATCAAGACTTTCTTTTGAAATGTGGATCAACAGAATTGTTTAAAAAAAAAAAACTTATGAAATAGGCATGAACAAAAATTAAACATGTAAAATGAAATGTAAATAATTTGGCCATTAACCAATAAGCTGCCTAATGTCACAAAGCTTGTTCACAGTAGCACTTCTTGGGTCTTTCAACAGGATTACAACCCAAAACGCACAGCTATAAACACCCAAAAATGGCTAAGAGCAAAACATTGGAAAAAAACTTAAGCTGGCCACCTATGCACCCTGTGTCAGCCTGCGATAATGACTCGTGCAGAGGTGGATTGCGTGAAGAATAAAGGATTTATTGACTGAAAGAATGATGAACTGAACATAAAAAGAGACTGATGGTAACATCAGTTACCATCAGTAACTGAAAGAAGGTGGAACAAACCAAAAATAACGTGGGACAAGACCTAGAATGTAAACAAAGAACAAAACTGATGGAAGAGAGAAGAGGAGTGCGGATACTAAGAAAGGAACAAAACAATGGATGAACTAACTGGCGGATGAACGCAGGACTGGAAAAAAAAGACAACAAAAAACAAACCAATAACAAAACAACAATGAGCGATGCAAGGAAAACCTGATGGCAACAAAGAAACAAAACCACTGAAGAAATAAATTATTGGAGGAGAACGGAGGATATGAAGAAGGAGAGAAAACCAGCACAGAGAACTAGGCAAACAGAAGGGGAACTTACTGGGAGGCGTTGAGGAGTGGAAAGAGGAAGGAGCACAGAACAACTAAGAGAGGTAAGGTAACGGACGATCCAGCGGTGAGTAAATGAATGAACCAGGCTTAAATACTGAGGAGCAGGAGGTGGAGCAATGGAGATGATGACCAGATTATTAGGAACAGGTGTAAGTAATGATGAGACTCAGGATGAGGGAAAACACACACAGAGAGGGGTGAGACCAGAGTGAAATAGGGTTTTTCCTTTTACTCGCGATGCGGGATGCGTGGCCGGGGAGGAACCATCCTGCAAACGCCAAGCAGGGGACGTGGTCGTGGCAGAGAGGCTCATAACACCGCGGAAAAATACACACCGCTAATGGTGGTGTTCACTGCCGCACCGTAAATCCCGGCGGTGATGATGATGATGATGGCTGGGAGCTCTTGAGAAGAGGAAGAGTATCAAAAGTGGGTTTCGAAATTCTGATGAGCCTGTTAGTTATTGTGGAGACAATCTGACAAATTCTGAGCCTATTGATTTCATTTCTCTTTTTCTGTATGATAAGTTGACACTTTTCAATTTGGCCTCCACCTGTTGATGTCACAATAATCTAATTACATGATAAATCTACTTCTATTTCACATTTAGGTTCATACTGAAGTTATTTCTAATTGACCGCATACCTTTATCTCAATCCACTTCAAAGTTATAGCCTTTTGACACCTTGATATCAAAATTGAACATTTTCCAAAAGGCCACCAACTGTTGATGTCACAATAATCTAATTACATGACAAATCTACTTATATCACAAATGTAGCTTCATACTGAAGATATTTCGAATTGACAGTATACTTTTATCTCAATCCAATTCAAAGTTATAGACTTTTGACACCTTGATGTCAAAATTGAACATTTTCCAATAAGGCCCCCACCTTGTGACATCATAATATTCAATTTAGATTCATAATTTCACTCCCATCACAGACTTTGAGTCATACTGAACAAATTTCTCATTGACAATATTACTTTATCTCAAACCACTTTAAAGTTATAGCCTTTTGAAATCTTGATATCAAAATTGAATATTTTGTATAAAAAACTCTGGGGCTTAAAGGGTTAATCATAAAGTAAACAAGACAACTACAGCAAACTAAACAGAGAACAAAAACAGAGACCATGACACCCTGATCTAAAGCCTATTTCAACATCTGTGGAAACAACAGAAAAATCTGGAGAAGGAACCCTTCAAACCTGAGACAACTGGAGCCGTTTGCCTATGAGGAATGGTTCTGAATACCTGTGGACAGACGTAGACCTTTCATTGACAGCTACATTAGTTCTTTAATTATAGTGATTGCCTCGAAAGTTTGAGCAAGAACATTTTAGTCTATAGGTAACATCATTTTTGTGAAAGTTTGTAGTTAAAATCATTCCCTTGAACCACAGTTCAAAAGTAATGTCATTGGTTAATTTTCAGTAAAAATCTTTAATCTTTAAGTTTTGTTATCCAAGAGCCATGATCACCAGCAACATAACTAAGACATGCAGAATATCAACCCTTGAAGACTAACTTTAGACACTCCCGCTCTAACTAAAACAAAACAAGAACAAAAAAAGCACCTAATGGGAAAAATTTACTTTATTAAAGGGAAAACAAATACCTGGTAGTGGGTACGTCAAAGTTTGGAAACAATCATATTTTGAGATATTTTAGACTCAATCAAAGTGAATATGGTGGTAAAACTTCACACTCCAAGAGCAAATTACAAAATGAGAGCTATGGAACAATTTTGAATGAAAATTACCTTTTTAAAACAGTTGACACTTACTCTGTAAGCAAGCTTTGTATCTCCTTGAGTTACAAAGCTAGTGCTTGGAGGCTGCAAAATCTCCTTGTTTCAATGGAGTTGTTCTACAAAACAACACAGGAAATATACTCCATAAATGTCATAAGTCATAAAAAAAAAACATTTGGAACATCAAAGAGTCTCTAAAAACACAAACTGTGGGCAAGAGAGTTTTAATGAACCGGTCACTCATATATTCACAAAGTCCCATTTAGGTACACGGGCACTTGTCAGTTAACAAGGCCAGGGATAAGTTTGAAAGGCCATTGTTAACTAGTCTTTTGTGACTCATAAAGTATGTATGGATTTATATACAAACCTTGCCAATGCCAGCCATGATGTTTTTTATTTACAGTCCTCCTTTCTTGCAAATAACTTTGGCCAACAAATCTGAGTAGTTGTCCAGCTGTTCAATAAACTTGGGGATCATGGTAATGCGCATGAACTCGGCACTCACCTAGGTAAATATTTTAAAAAAAGACTAAAATTAAGTGCATGCAAGTTTATGGTGATTAAAAATCTTAACACAAGTAACATCACAAGATAACCATATCCTCAATTCCAAAACATATGTAATGTTTCATAATGCTATAGATATAATTTCCATCCTGAAATGTCAAAGATTTTCTGTGACTTTCTCAGTTTATCGATATTGGTTTGAAACTTGCATCTACAATATCAAAAGATAGTTTTTAAAATAATTTATGCTTAAACTACTTTGTTAAACTCATGTGAGCTAACCTGTAGTGTTTGATTAGTTGGGAGTCTTGTTGATGCACTTGTCCAACAGGTTTAACACAGCCACATACGTGTTAAAAACAGAAAATGGGATTATATTTAAAAAAAATAAAACAGTCAAATGCAACAAATTCATAAACTGACTCATAAATGGTGGCAACGTAGCTAGCGATGCAAGTTCGTATCAGTCCTGTTTGTGATAATGGTATTGGAATCGTAACGTTTTTGTCGAAAACACCCAGAAAATGAGTAAGCAAAACAGAGCAAGAGTAATTGGATCAGCATAGCCCCACCCCATAATGTACCTAAGCCTCCGCCACGACGTACCATATACGAAATATTTAAAACTGCCTTACCAATGAAATACTGATAATACAGAGATTTTACTAACATTTACTGAAGGAATGGGTGCAGATTTTGCAGAAGCGCGTATCTCCATGTGCAACTAAAGGGATAAAAATGCAATCGCGAACGAGAAACGGGAAGTATATGGTGTTCCACAAGGGACAAACGTAAGTGCTTTCCGATTTATGTCATTTATATTTAAGACAGTTGAGAAAACTTACCACAGCCATGTACACCTAATTTTTACTTTTGAACAACAAAACAAAGTTTAGTTGATTCTAATAACTCATGTTTTTTGAGTAATTAAGACATTACACTTTGTTTCATAGCGAACAAAGCTGACACTTCCTTTTTTTGAGTGAAGCTGCACTACATTGTCTTCTGAAAAGATGTCAAAAAGTATGTGCTGTAAGTGCATGAAAAATCAAGATAAAGCAGGGGATTAAAATTTCAAAACCTTAATGTCATCCACAATGTTTATTAATTTATTGCTGTTTTTTTAAATACTAAATAAATTAAATCCTTGCACTATTGTATGTGACTAAACAGAGGTGTCTACATGGACATTTATATCCTGAAACAGATATTTATGTCGATTTAAGTAGAGTGCATGAGTAATAGCCTACATAAATTATGGTATTCTGTCATAAATATCTTATTTACATCAAGTTTAAAAGAAAATCTATTTAAAAAGTGTTACTGAGGACTCTGCAAATGATTACTATGGAAGAATTAAACAGGTTTTTACATTTTCCAGGTGGGGACTCTCACACTCTTTATCTCTTCTAAAAGGATCAGCATCTGAATCTGAATACCATCAACTACTGTCCTCCCATCTGTTTTCTGTTCCTACTTTAATTCTGACAGTACCGTAGCCTTGCTGATGCCTAGCTTCAATGGTTAATAGATAAAAGGAGGGATGTTCCTTAGACAGGTTGCTGAGATATAGCAGGTTCATGCTTTTTTTTCTGGTAAGCCTACCTGATGAATAAATTTCACTGTACTGACTAATAGATTGAGTGCTGCTAACTTTAAAAGTGGACTGTAAAAGTGTAACACTATGTATACCTGACAGAAAAAAAAAAAAAAAGAAATATCCTAATTTATTGCATATATACATCTTCATCTTTGATTTATTTTATGTGGAACTCGACCTAAATCAAAGCTACTACCAAACAGATACATTGTTAAAAACTGTTGTAAATACATAGCAATGCTGATTGTTTGTTAAAGAATGACACCAAAAGCTTGATGGAGAGAAATCAGATTTAAAAAATTTTGGATTATGCTTTTCCAAACATGAATGTAACCCTTTACTGAATTGTACAAAAACAATCCTTGAAAATTCACTGTATTTATATTTTTCCATTTTTTCCATTTTCATTTTTCTCTTGAAAAACTGTGATTAGTACACTCATCAACAAAATAACCCACTTTAATCACCTGAAAAAAATGTTTTAGTTTGCAGAAAATATAAATAAAAACCTTTGGCATAGCAACAGCACTGCTCTGCATCTGACATTTTCACATAGCTCCAATAAGCTGAGCTACATCACTAAACTTTGCCTTGTTTTTTATTCATTGTCCCCAACCTGAGCCAGTTCATTCCTAGTTAAGTGGTTATCTGCAGTCTGTTTGCTCTGATTGCCTTTGAATGGTCCCCACTGCCAGCTGTGGTGTAACAGCCTCCTCCTAGTGGGACAAGCAGCCTCTCCTGAAGGTAGGGAGGAAAATTACTAATCCATCTATACAGGTCCTAGATCACTAAAGGGAATGTTGAAACACTTTCAAATTTCAAGCAAATGCTTTTAAGAAAAGAGACAAAATTGTCCTCTTTAATGGGTTGAGCGTTTTTGCAGAGATCTGGGCTATTGCTGTTCTGCAATAGGACATTTGACATGTTTGGTTTGAAATAAATATTACACTGTGCAACTGCACTGTTTACATTCATCAATCCCTATTTAAGCAGGATGCGTACACAATTTTAAAATGTTTGGAATTTTATTTGTCCTTACTTCAAGTGTAGAATACCATGGGGAAAATGAAAAAAAACAAAAAACTGTTTTCAATTTTCTGAATAAAAAACAGTATTAGTAGACGGGTTTTGACTTACTGATTAAATATAAGAAATTAGTAGACCTGTGGTCCTTAAACTGGGTCTGAATAAAGAGTAAAAGCACTTAAAGGGATTTTTGTATTAACCTTTCACACCAGATATTGAAATTAACTGGTCTAAATAAGAAGAAAATCCATAAAATGGAGTTATATCACACTTTGTTAAATCAAAGTTTGTTTCAGCATCGTATTGGTTCATAATTTGTGGAAATGACTAACAACACTTCTTTTTAAGATGTACACTTTTGTACCTAAATGAGAGAATATGGACATTTGAAATGAATATGTGCATGTGTACGGTTATGGCCTAGTGCCTGCTTTTGTTTACATTTTGTTGAGTTCTCCTCTGTAGATTCACATTCATTCCAACTGTGCCGACCATGTTGACCATCTTTAGCATTCAGTATTTCTACCTGCACTTCCGCTGGATACTTACCATATTGTGGACTATGGACTCCTATTTTTCCCTTGCCAAAAGATCTGTGTTTTTCAATCTACTCTAATGTTGCCTGACCTTGTTAGAACATCTAAACAATAAAACTCTTTTTCTTTGAGAAAGTGCTGGATTACTGCCTGTTCACTATTTGTTTACATAAGTGCATTCAATTCTGCTTTATTACATCCTGCCAATACACCAATGATTAAACAAACTGATTACTGGCATTATCTTGTTAAAGTCTTCTGAGTAAGAGAAATGATCAGCAGCTGATTCCACCATTCTATCATAGAGCCTGTTTTTATCAGAAATTCCAGCTACTGCTATGAAGAAGTGCAGGGCAATAGCTCACATATTCCAGCCAGAACATTGCCATCACTACCTATCTTCATTCAAGCATCTGGCTGCCTGACAACAGTTTGGTCTAAAAGGGTCAGGTCAGGATTGCTGATACTGTTTGTGTCTGCCTCCTGAAGCATCGTTGAAGAGGGATGTTAGAACATCTAGGTTTCGGGATTTGAGATAAAATCATCTGTGACCTTCACTGACAGGAGGTTTCACTCCGCTGTCAGAGACTAAATTTGGAAATTGTGGGAAACGTCAATTCATCACGTCGATCATAGATTGTGTTTTTGAGACATATTCACCACTTGTTTAATCTTGATAATACGACTGCATATTTAAAGACTTACTTTATGATTAAAAAAGCATGACCCACCATCACATTTCACGTGTACAGATAGCTGAGTGTGAAATGTGACTTCCAGCAAATTGGACTGTCAGCACCCTCGAAAAGAAATGTACAAAAGCAATTAAATAAATATTTAATAAAACAACGTGACCTCAAGACGCCACTATTTTCCAGTTTCTTAACAGTAAGTAAGCTTTTTCAGACATACCTTACCATCCACTTCACTGTACATGGTGCTGAGATAAAAGTGGGTCCTCATCCAGCTTATATACTACCTAAGAAAAAAATAAATAAAAAATCATACATCTGTGTCTCTGCACCTTTAGACAACTTGGATAAACTTGTGTAATCGTTTAGCCCTGTCAGTGACAATTTTATCTGCACAATATTTATTGTTATTTCCTTGATTGCAGGTATACAATGGACATACTATTCACAGTTAGAGACAACAGCTGTCTACATACTGCTAAAATCCATGCAGAACGTTAGGCCACCCATAGAAAAAACATAACTGCTTATAATTGCTTAAACATAAAATTGCTAATTAAAATTTAAACTCATAGTAAAAAACATCTTAGCACTACAACAGTAACAAAATCTACAATGTTCCTTATCTCTGCTCTTAGGTACAGCAAATTAGCAACAAGAAAAAATAAACGCCGCAACTGAATTGGCTGCATTGTAAACAACAGCTAATAGTGTTTCAACTAATATTGCAGGTATTGTATTTAAGCCTCCCAAGCTGCATTAGAATATGTTATGTGTGATGTACCAAAAAATTTGTCTTTCCTATTTTGAAATTTTTTTATAAAAATGGATACATCAAATTTTCATGGCTTTGAGTAGCTCTGACCCACAAACAGGAATAAGTCTGGAGACCGATGCTAGTTAAGGATTTTATTAAATCAGGAGATGACAGTGCGGGAAGAGTCCTCTCGTCCGGAGGAGAAAGGAGGGGAACGGCGCGGGGAACCAGGAGCTCTGGAAGGAGACAGAGAGGTGAGAGTGGTTCCGTCTTGAGTGTGTGAAGTAATCGGAGCAATCTTACATTTAGTGAGCAGATTGGACCGCCAGGGAGAGGTGAGCGGAAACAACTGAGACATCCGGTGGTCGTGCGGTGGCGCGTAAAGGTGAGCTAGAGGGGCGTGGATGTCGAATGGAGGCTAACCAGACTCAGCCTCCAGACGCCCCCCTGCTGAGAATCAGAGAGAAAAAACACAAACCACCGGCAGAGTAGCTTCCTGACACAAATTTTATATATTCAGGAAAGACAACCTCATTCGTTAGGTTTGAGTGTGTATGGGATGCAAACACTCATGATTGTTTTTCCTGTGCACTATGTTGGGATGGTGGGCAATCTTTTCGGGCTGTGTTTTCACACAATCATGAAGGGGCTTTCTGATGATAACTCCTAAGGACCCCAAATAATTGAGTCAAACCTTAGATGTAAACATTATTTTCCAATGAAAAGCTTTATGAAGATGTTTAAAAAGTTTTAACTATAGGTTGGACAACAAAATTATTGACACAATATGGCACAACACCCAAGAAAGGTTCAAAAAACAATATCTACAATATTTGGTGTCTAATGCAAGGTACTAGAATGCAAGAAACCAGTGGAACAGAAAACTCACTCACTGGACCTGGCAGCTCCTGTCAGCTACAGGCCGCTGGCTACCAGGCAGCCATGGAAGCCTGTTACCAATGCAGACTGTGTTGCTACACCAGGGCCACATAAACACTTCCTGGGCAGAGCTGTTCTCAGCAGGAAGCTGAAACTCTGTTGTTCTCTTCATGGGCTGTGGCCACTGACTCACATGAATTTGGAAAACATTTTATTGTTGATCTCCCTTGTGTGACCTTGTGGATATAAAAAAATAATAAATAAAAGTTCTGTGGTAATTTGCAAACGGGCTGCCTTCACTTTTTGACAAACAATGGCACGTATACAAACAGAGCAAGGTTGTAATAGAGCAAGGTTTAAACAGGCTCGATCAATGGTAAAACATTGATCAACATTGATAAACTAAAGGTTCACTGTTTATAGGTTCAGTTGGTTTTCACTCTGAAAAATGGGTGTTTTGCTAACAATTGTCTATTACTGAAGCTCTTTCACTAAGAATAAATTATTAATACAGTGATTGAAATTCCTTCATTTATTTAGTTTTTAAATTGCTATTCTTCCATTGAATAAAATCGATTGAAACTTGGTTTCATCTATGATGCTGTACATTGCTGTACCAAACATTAGAAGCGTGCTTATCTTTTTCATAATTTAAACTAGTGCTGTTTAAAACTGAAAGCAATAGCTATAAACAGTAGTATGCTAATTAAATTCCCATGAATTTTAAACATAGTCTGCTGCAGTAAAAATTGATTGAGCTGTATATCAATAAAATGTACCTTGGAATTTGACTTCGGGACACAGGTTGTCATCTGTGTATTCTGTCTAGCTCACGGTTAATTTTTAAACGTAAACGTTGAGCAATACAGATTTGATGGGACATTATTAGAAGACTTTATGACTTTAGAGTACTCTTTGCAATAGAAGGTAAGTATGAATTGGAGGCCACACGTCTGTTTCTAACCATTTCTCAACTGTTCTTTAGCAAGAATAATGGCAGTCTAATTCTAGATGCCATTTTTCAGCAGATGGCTGCTCCATGTGGGGCTCAACTAATCATAAACATGTAAATAATGCAAGACATCCTGGCTTAGAGTGGTTGACGTAGTAGAGGTAGACAATTAGAAAACAGAGTAAGAGACAGAGAGGAAACAATATACCAAAAAAAGTCTGTTCTCATGTTGTCTCAATCAAGACCTTGTGTTTGAGTTTGCTGTAATAGATGCTGACCAATGGCTGTAACTACTCAGCATTTAAGATACAGAGATGAGGTGGATAAGTGGAATTTTATTCCTGACATAGGAGAAATATGAGATTTTAATACTTCATTCACTCTTTTATAAAAAAAATTTTAAAAAATTGTGTGCCTTAGTTGGGTGGCATCTACCATTTCATAGTAACTGCTCTATTATATTTGCCGGTCCACCTCACCATATGCTAGGACTGTTTTCCAACTTAAAGCAAGAGCTTTTTCAGGTTTTAAGTCAGCCTGTCTGTCTCTATTATTATTTCTTCCTCATAGAGCCCTACAACCTTGCTTCTGGACCCGAAACCGGGTCTCTTCGCTCATACACAGGGGGGCTATGGCAACTGTGAAAGCTCAAACATTCTCCATTTGCTGTTTCTGTCCTACATTGTACTTTTAAAGTGACATTGGTTTGTTGAGACCAGACCTAATTTTGAGAAATGGTAATAGTAATAGGCTTAATGAAATCTTAAGTCATAAAGGGACTTACGAATTTGTGTTATTAAGGAGCTTTTATGTCCTTACATCATGAGGATTGAAGTTTACAAACATTGCTTAATGTCACTTTAAAATTAGCTCATGGGATTTGAACTCGCTTTGTTCATTTTGTTCTTTGTAATTTCTGTACAGAAAATTTTAGCTCTATAGATCTACATGAAAGTCTTAATCCTAGTTTTGTTCCACATTTGCCTAAAATTAAGGGTTGTAAGGGTACTTCTATTTAAATTAGTGTCTAAAAGTGTAGTTCGAAGACACTTTATTTGAATGTGAATAAATAAAAATACTTACGTTTATATCTCATTTGCAACCCTTTTGATCCATTCACTGACATTCCAAATAATTGGAAATGGTTTTATAACCCTTTACAGACTAACGAGGTCAATGACACTGACTCATCTGTTGTAGTTAATTTAACTGGTTTTGCAGATCTTGTAGTAATCAGACTTAGGTGTGGCAGAAAAAAAATAACTCTGTCAGATCTTTGAGTTTTTTCCTCTTTAGGTTGTGCACTGGAAGTCGCCAGAGCTCCAGTCTTCTGGAGTGTTGGCACCACCTGTGCAGACCTGCACAGGTGTCCTGCATCACCATCATCAGCTGAGCAGTTCTTAAGGAGCGGTGGAACCACTACTTGTTGCCTGAGTGTTAAGTTGCTACGTTGTGTTCCTTAAGGCCAAACTTCTAGTGCTCTCTAGTTTCTACTTGCTAAGTTCATACCATAACTCCACTCATCTACATCTGTTTCTAGGATCATCAGATAATCATTGCCTCACCTTCTTCAGTTGCCGCCCTCCGATCATCCTCCTCAGCATTGGTCAATGCTCCTCCTTCTCGGCTCGATCAGCCAGCTCCAGCAGGAACCACCTGTCCGCCGCAAACCTCCTAGACAATCAAACTACCCAAGATTACTCTGGATCTCAAGCCCTCTCAGTCCTCCTGGCGTCATCCTGTCTTCAGCTCAAAGTTAGTCCTCCTCTCACCATTACAACTCCCCTCAGCCTCAGTTCACCATCTCTGTCTCCACTCCAGAAGCCGCCCGTCCCCCGCGTCGTTTTCAGCCCTTTCCCTGCCGCAGACTTGCCCCCCGGATGCCCATCAGGACAAACACTCCACAACCTTCTCAATAAACTTTAAATTACTTCAACTCCTGTGAGACCTCTGTTAATGTGGGCCAGAAGATTAAGAAAAATGACAAACTTTACTGTGGAAAAATATAATTTTTAAAAGAAAAAAAATTGTTTTCTAGCACTGTGTGTGGGCTTTAAAAACACTACCACACTCTAATAATAGCCAAACCATGCAGCAGGGGTGATCATTTTTGCTCCCCACCCATAATTTAAATGTGGACTCATCTGTAACCTTTAAAGAGCCCCAAGCCCCAAAGTAAAGTTTAATACTGTTAGGGAAAAGGGATTAAGATATCTTGAATTTCTCTATAAAAAAGCTTTAAAGAGGCCATACTTGTCAACTTGAGCTCCAACCAGATTCCCAACCTTTGTGTAGATCTTAACATATCCTCACTCTTTTTATTCCTTTTTTCGCCAGTTTTTACAACTAAACCACTTTAACCTTGCACACGTTGAATTATGGATTATTCAAGGATTATACAGAGATGAAAATGTATTAAAACATTTTTGACAAAAACAGACTGAACACAACAGATCTTGGATGTGTTCAGCCCTACTATGAAGTAGGGTGTCAATTTAATAGAAAACTCTCAAAACCTCACTGAAAATATTCAGTAAATTCTTTATGCAGTGGTGTGGGTTTCCTGGTTTCTTTGTGAATTGGACGAAAAATTATCTATATTTTAACATGTAAAATCAAACTGCAAAATAGAACATGACAGCAACCTTTCATCTTAATCAATTACATATCAGAGCACCAGATGAAGTGTCTTGACTAGACTTTTTTTCTGTGCTGAGGGACTGTGGCCAGGAAATAGAGCATGAATGTTTGATGAGACACAGCAAGATGGTGATGGTATTATGTGGTTGCAAGGACATGCACTTCAAACTAGGGAAACTAGTTAATGTGATCTATCTTGTTTCAAGGTGTCACACAGAATTTAAAGACCTCACATAAGATCAAACACTTTAACGGATGGGGAGTAAGAAACAGTGATTTGTTTTAACCATAAGAACCTAAAACTATTTTTTGTATGGTTGAAAGCAGAAGCAGAAACTTCCAAAATGTGGGAATGATGGTTGTCTGGGAGATAAGTGGTTTGACTATACATACAATCAAGGAAATAGGTAAGAGAGGTATCATATGCCATGAATAACTTGATAGGTCAGAACAAGAAAACCCCAGAGTTAAGAGTCTTTTGTAAAGTCCACCTGGGACTTCAAGTTACTCAGCTGGGACTTCAAGTTACTCAGCTGGCGATGACAACTGTCAGGCTGGGTTTTAATGACTCGAGCAGAGGTGGAGTAGAGTGATAAGTAATTTATTGAGGGGTTGAATATAACAGAACACGAAAGGAATAACACCGGGAACAATCGACAAACAGGCAACGGAACAACGCGAGACGTAAACAAAGGGCGCGGAGGCGGAACTAAAATGACAACAAGCAGGGAAACAATAAACGCC
>JAVLVB010000124.1:2957341-2976150 GCA_032876305.1 Orestias chungarensis | reverse complement strand
CTAGGAGCAACGAGGAATAGCAGGGGAAAACAACAGACGATCCAGCGGTGAGTGCATGATTGCATGTGGCTTAAATAGTGTGGAACCGGGGTGTGATTGGTGGAGAGGAGGAGTGAATTATTGCAGACAGCTGTGAATGAAGGCGGAGTGACGAGACACAGGGAGGAAACGGAACCAAACAAAACACACATCATGACAACAACAATCTGGCAAAAAGTGGAGCAATGCCCTGAGAAAATATTAAGAAGGAGATGAGCACCAGCAGTTCCATCTAACCTGCTAGGAACAATGGCTTGCCCCTACCAAACTAGGACTGTTATGTGTCTATGGCAGTTCTTAAAATACATTTCATAGCTTTATGTGAGTTGATAACAACTATATTTAATTTTCACCGACTAAATGCTGAGATAAAAATGGACCCTGTCAAAACAGGCATAAATGTACATAAAATGGTTAAAACGCTAACTTTTTATAGCTCTAGATGCAGGTAGAATATATGCATTTCCTCTATCTATCTATCTATCTATCTATCTATCTATCTATCTATCTATCTATCTAGCTAGCTAGATTGTATTGAAAGTGATGGAGTATTGAAACTGATGGAGTATTATTCATATATATATATTTTTTTCTGTTTTAGCCAAAATTGATGTTCAAATTTATAATTGTATCACCAGAGCTGTGTCACTTGGATATTCCGCCTAGGAGGAAGTGAAGTCACAGCTACTAGCTGATCAAGTTTTTTTTGAGTAGAATTTACCTTGTGTTGAGGCGGCCAAAAAAACAAGGAAACACAAACAAGTGTCCAAGGTGAACTGGGAATCTGCATAGATGGACTGGGCAATGTTGGCAACGCTTAGCATTCTAACTAGTGGTTCAAATAAACCAGGAATTGTTTAAGTTATAACCTGCAACCCCAGGGGATTGCGCAAATTAATAGGGAGTTTTATTGCTAAAACTGGGGTGTTCTCCTAGGCTTGCGTATCTACACGTTTACAAGAGTTTACTCTGACCTGGTTGCATTTGCATCACACAACACAGCTGCTTTGTTGTGGGCTTCTAAACCACTTATGTGACTGACACAACCAAAAGTGGTCTTTGCCACATTTGAATTGGAAAGATATTATGCGTGGGTAATTAGCCCTTTCTTTATAAACCGACAAAGAGTACTGATTACTGACTGTGGATAAACATGAAGGTCAACTATGCAAACTAAAGACAAGCATTTAACTTTTGTAAATCGCATAGCCCCTCTTTTATCCATTACAAAATCCCCACCTTGTTTGAAAAAATAATTAGCAGAGGCCACAGTTATACCAAGATTAATAAAGAGTGTAACTGAACCAAAAACTACAAAGATAATGCTGGGAATTTTAATGGTAATAGGTCATAAACAGTATAATGCACTAAGGAGCATGACACAGGTACATCCTGCGCCATATTTCAGAGATAATTATCTCAGTCACAATATCAAACCTGTTTACGGTTCTTAGTTATTTTGTGTTTTGGGCTCTAGACGCTGTTATGATTCATGAAGAAAAATAGCAAGATACTGTCATGCAATAACAGAACTATGGTGCAATTGCGACTTGTGCTGAAATTGTTTTGTGTTGTTAGTTTTTTTCTTAATTCCTCAGTTCCTACGGAGTTCTTCTCCTGTTTGTTTTTTTGTTTTTGATTTTAATTTTCTAAATACATGATGATTTTAATTTATTTTCTGGTTCGATGTGTTGTACAAAGAGATATTCAGAACTCAGTAATAGAAATTTAAAGCAGAACATGTAAATCCTGAAATTACTGCAACAACAGAAACCGCATACACCTCATAACCTTTAACATCTGTATTTGAAAGTAAAATGTTCAACTTTGAATTGAATTCAACTAAAATTATGAATGCAGTGGGTAAGAAGTGCATCATGGTTGTAACATGTAATCTTTGTTTAATGAAGTAAACTTGTCCTATCTTTTTGATGTGCTCGTTAATACTACGCCCACAATATATATATATATATATATATATATATATATATATATATATATATATATATATATATATATATATATATATATATATTCAGATGAAATGTAACTTGCAATTTTAAGCTGTTGTTAATGCCATGAGCACTTTTGTAAATGCCATTATTGGGTGCAGATTCAGTTGCTGCAGTGATGCGGATTTCCTTCTTGTCAGATCATCTCTAAATTCATACTGCGTACTATGGAAGCTTTACTCAGAATGTTAATTTCTGACATGTTTCTTCGAAGGGAACAAAGAATGTACTGAAATTATCTAGCTCTTTTGACCTTCTTTAAAACCCATAGGACTTTCTATTTCTAGAGAGGAATTGCCGCCTGCAGCCTGCCTGCGATCCTGTAAAAGAATCACATCCAGTTTATGGTTCATCATCTCAGTCTGAGTGTTGGTCGCTCTCCAGACGCCTTCATACGCTCCTAGCCGCTTTTCAGTGGCCAGGGCAATTGCCTTTGTTTTCTTACTTTGTTGATAAATCAGGTAACCGCCGACGCCAAAAACAGAAATCCTGTCATCATAAATCCAATAATGTACAGATCTTCCACGTCCTCGACTGACTTTTTTGCCAGACACACAATCCTCCACTTCGTCCAGGAATCCATTGTATATCCTGCGAACGCTGTCCCGTCTGGACACGAGGGTTCCCCTTTGCCCTGTCTTCCCATCAGGAAAATTTTATCAATTGCATTGAGAGACCAGCCGACCAGATCCATATTTTTCGGTTTCGGAAGATATGAAAAGACGGGCTCCTAAAGGAATGAAAGACACAAACACAGGGCTGAAGCAGGACAGATAAGGGTAAGGTCAGGAGACAGAGAGAAAAGCGTCCGCCTTCTTTGAGAGCAAGAGTCAGGGCATTGTAAGCTGGAGATAGGCACCACCAGACCCCTGTGACCCCACAAGGATAAGCGGGTTACATGATGAATGGATGGATAAACAACATATTTTATCCTTTATATAATATCCTGTGACCACACATTTTCTCTACCTACAAATTGATTCACATCCATATTTGAAAAGCATGCAGTCAATAATCACAGCATGGACAACCTTTCTCACCTTACGGTCTTCTTTGGATGGCCTGCAACAGCTATAGAAAGTCTGCAAAAGTGTTGCCACTCTATCGCCTCTGTTCAAACAAAGTTCACAGAAATTACTCACTCACCTAGTGAGGAAAGGTATTTTATCTCCACCAGCAATGCTGAAAAAGGAATTTCAAAAATAAATGACAGAAGACAAGTCAGAAAGTTGTATAGAGACAAAAAGAGAGCAAGAGAAAGACTAAGGGAAATTGAGAGTAAGAGAACATTGGAAAGAAAATATCTTGGCAGTTACCCAAATGGATCATTACCTTCTGCTCCACAAATGCGATGTAGTGGAGAAGGTGAAACTGATAGTTTGGAAGTGAGCGGAGGCGCGTTGGACTGTTACTTAATCATTACCACCACTGCCCATGGCAGATAGCAGCTTCAGGCTTCAAGGTGTTTTCCCCTGATGTTCGCTGGAACAGATCGACAAGCTTGTGCGCCTCCTCCGAAGGGAGGACTGTGTCCATGAAGCGATTAAAAACACACTGCCCACTTTATAACTGTCCGCTAAGTGCTCAAGGCCCAGCAGGGATATGTTCCCTCTGTTTGTCAGCATTAGTTTGATTTATTGACACTGCAATGTAAGCAGCATGCGTGTACATTCAACTTGTCTTTTTCAAATCTGTGTCCAATGGCCTTACTTAATGTTTTCATTCAGAGAGTCTGCCTACTTAATATGGTGAAGGGTTAGAGTAACATTACCATCTTGGAGCCAGTATTATTGTGGGCTTTTCCGTAGTTGCACAGTTTACCATGAACATTTTGCTTTAGAGGATAGTTCATTCTAAAATAATTTCTTATTGGATTGCTCTCTTCTGATTAGATCTCAGTTTCTGGCCTAGATGAAAAAGTTCTGGTATTTTGGTGAAGTTTCTTTTGATCATCTTAGGTACAGGCTTTTGTCTCTGGGGCACATCTACTTGATTATTTAAGTAACTACTATTAAAAGGAGAACCTGGGGCAGACCAAGGAAATGTTGGGGGAATTATGTATGTATACTGGTTTGAAAACACCTTAGGATAGCAGCAGCTCTTAATGATCTGGGAGTGTCACAGCATAGGGGAATGTCTTTGTACCTTACTGGACCTTTCTCAGACATTCAAAAAAATAGGAGGAATGGTTAAAACTGTAGATGATGATAAAAATAGCATGAAACTTTAGTCTGGATATTTAAAGAAAGGAAGTCAGAAAATTGGTCTGACGTTTATTATTAAAACTTAAAAAGAGATACTTTTCTTAGTAACTCTTCTTGTTCACAGAAGCATAACGTAATGTAACAGAGAAGCTTTTATGGCCAAATATTTTAAAATTCTGAATAATCTACACAAAGGCTGCTTTACTTTTTTGGGTTTGAGTGTAAGCAAATGTATCGGACCATTCTTGAATTACCTTCTTTCAGAGATGTCACAGATAATATTAGAAAAGATACCAGCACTCATGCAATTGCAGAGAAACAGATACTAAGAGACAGCACTCTAAATGACTTTTTTCTCTGATGTAATGGTTTGATGTGAATAATAGTCAAATAGAAGCAATGGACTCTCTCATTCTGTTGGACACTTGGAAACTGGAACTCAGGTCAATGAGCAGAGCAGACCCATTAAAAACAAATTTAGACTTCTGAGAAATGGAGCATGTAATACTACAATATTCAGCTGATTGTTTAATGTGTCTGATATACAACCTTTGCCATTCAGAGGTCTAATTGTTTTACAAAAAATATAAAAGCCTTGGATCTGTTTGTTTTCTATTTTTATGTTCTGCATTCTGCAAACACCATTTAGTCTTAGTTACATTTGTATATAATTAAACAGATTTGAATAGAAAAACATAAGTTGATTAATTAGAAAAAGAACTTATTGAAATATGGGTTTAGTTCAATTATATTTATAGAAGAGTTTATTTTTCCTGACCAAATACAAACAAACAAAAAAAAACATTAAAAAAAACACCCTGGAAAGATTTCCCGTCCATCGCAGACCAACATTGAGATGGACAGGAAAACGGACCATGCATAAAAGGATAGTTTAAAGAGTAATTCACTTAAGAGTCATACCAGAGTACCCACAGATTCTGGTAAAGTAGCCACCTTAGGTTAAACTTGAACATTAACTTAGATCCAATATCCTCCCCAATTCTGGTGGTGTTTCCAACTTTCAAACTCGAGCCCCTCTTACCCCAGATGTTTGTATGCATCGTTAATGTTAAACTACCATCCTTGAGGGCAACTATGCTGCAACTATGCTACTATGCTGTGTTCTAAGTCTAAACAATGACTTAAAAAGCTGAATTCAGCTTTCATGTACTGAAGTTCTTTGGTGTCCTGCTAATTAACTAAGATGGGATTCAGTTTGAGTTTGAGAACCGTTCCAGACAACAGGTTCAAGTTTTAGTTTATTTATATAGTGCCAATTTACAACACATGTCGTCTCAACGCACTTTACAAGTTATGATGTTCTATTTACACTTTACGTGCCAGTAAGTTGCACTGAAGTGCTCTGTGCAACTGTTTTAGAGGCACATTTGAATTGCCTGCATATCATTAAGTAAGGTAGACCCTAGTGTCTAAGGTTATTGTGTCTGTTGCAGCTGTAAAAAAGAACACATAAGTTACTTGGAATGCCTGGTATTGGCAGAGCAAATCGTATGTATGCTCCATATCCAAGCACTATAAGGTCATAGTGACAGTCTTTGATGCTGATTTTATAACTTATTGCAGCAAAGTATTCAGTTTTATCCATTTAAAGGATCAAACTTGTTACATAAAATGATGGATTTGAAGGAGCTATCCTTTGGAAAACAGACAGGTAAGAAAAATATGTATTAATTCTACAGAAAATACACAAAAATAAGTAATAAGCCAAATAAATGAACATTACTGGATGAATTAATAAAAGGCTTTGTAGCTAATTAATCGTTCATTTTACTAAGATAACATTTGAAATATTAGGTCAAGATTTTTTTATTTTAAATAAATTCTGTATGTATTTTATTCTTCACTTAAAGGAAAAACCATTAATGTTTTATAAGCTTTTCATTTTTATACATTTTGTATTTCTATCAGCTAGCCGAGGGAGAAATATAGGTAAAACCCTAGTTGGTTGATTAAAATAAATCATACATTTAGCAATTTAGGGCCATGGTAGCACAGTAAATTAGGTAGCACAGTAACTAACTTTTAATTGGAAATGTGACTTTATATCTGTTTTGTGTAATATGCAGTTGAAACCAGAAGATTAAATATAGCAAATAAAAAAAAGAAACACTTTTTTATTTTTTTGTATGGAGGTAAATCAAACTTAACTTCTCTTATATTAGGTCAGCTAGAATTGCCAAATTTCTATTTGATCGATGTCTCTAAGAAAAGAAGATATATTTATTAGTATCTACCACAAGCTTTTTAGAAGAGGCTGCAATATTTGTTCCCCATCCCTTCTTACTTAAGAATTGAAAATTCCCTAGTTGTCCCAATTTTAGTATGTGGACCCAAAGCAGAGGCAAAGTGGGTATGAATGGAGAATCTACCAGTGAGTGAATGGATGAACAAGGCTTAAATACTGTGAGTGAGAGAGGCGGAACAATGAGAAGAGACTTAAGTAATAATAGGATGCAGGGTGACAAAAGAGAGAATGGCAAGCAGGGAAACAACAGAGTAGGAGTGCAGGCAACAGAAGAACATTAGTGAAAAGCAGCATAACTAAACTAAATCCAGAGGAAAAAAATAAACAATATAAAAGTAAGAGGTTGAACTAGTGATACAAACAGTATTCACAATAAGGGCATAACTAAGAATAATAAGTAGGTAAATCTACCAAAGAAATCCAAAAACAACACAGACCATGACATTAGTTGATGTTATTTTACTTTACTGCCACTGTTAGACTGACAAAGTCCAATTTAAAGCATACAGCCTTACAGTATCTGTGAAATAGAATAAACTGCAATGAATTTAAATATCCCTTTAAAGTATCAAAGATTACTTTTTCCATTTTATTTCTTGGATATCTACTACTAAGTTTGGGATATTTGGCTCTTGGGTTGAATTTCAGGATGAGCCCAAAATGCATTCAAACCTTAACAGGTGAACTTAATGTGACCTTCTCTAAGCTTTTGAATGCACCTGTCCAACTGTTAAATGTTTCAGTACTGTTTGCACATGTTGCTGTTCTCTAATGAGGAGCTTAACGGCAAAAGTCACAACAGGTGTTTGATCCTCGAATCAACCAATAAATGTCCTGGTTCAATTACAGCTGGTGTTTAAACAGTTGTCCTCAACAGGCTGTTCACATTGTGACATCATGAGACCAAGAGGACACCTAAAAATGGATCAACAGTACCTGGCCATTGCAATGCTTCAAACAGGACGTTCTCAGACGGACCTGGCCACTGAGCTCAGAGTGTCATCAGCAGGTTGCAACAGAGATACCAAGAGACTGGAAGAGTTACAGAAAGGCGTAGAAGTGGATGTCCTCTGGCCACATCCCATGCTGATGACCGCTACATTGTAAACAATGCCCTGAGAAACTTGATGATGAATGCCACTCAACTCCAGGCACATTAAAGGGAGGTGAGAGGCACCCAAGTGTCACGTCAGACCATACGAAACCGTTTACATCAGCGTGGTCTGCGTGCTAGACGACCTGCAAGGGTACCTGACCACACCAGCAGGCACAAGCGTCATCGTCTTGCATGGGCCAGGGAGCATTTACGCTGCACGAGGGACCAGTGGGCCTCAGTGCTGTTCTCTGATGAAAGTCGATTCACGTTGACCAGAAATGATGGCTGCCAACGATGTTGGAGACGTCAAGGAGAGCGCTATGCATCAGCTACTGTTGTCACCAGACGAGCTTTTGGTGGTGGCGGTGTCACAGTGTGGGCAGGTGTGTCCAGTCTGTATAGAACTGACCTACACTTTGTGAATCGTACAGTGACAAGCCCATACTACCTGAATAACATCATTAATCCAGTGATTGTGCCCCTACATGAACAACACAGGCCAAATTTCATCTTCATGGACGACAATGCTCCAGCTCATCAGGGTCGCATCATCAGGGAACAGCTGTTGGAGACTGGTGTACCTCAAATGGAGTGGCCTGCACTTTCTACAGACCTGAATCCCATTGAAAACCTGTTGGATCAACTGAGTCGTCGTGTAGAGGCTCGAAACTCTGCAGCCCAAAACCTCAATGACCTGAGGGCTGCCCTACAAGAAGAGTGGGATGCCCTGCCTCAGCAGACAATAAGTCGACTTGTGAACAGCATGAGACGTCGTTGTCAAGCTGTAACTGATGCTCAAGGGCACATGACAAGTTATTGAGACGTTGACATTTTTTGTTGTGGTGTACACACCATTGTTGTTAACTATTGTTTCAACAAATTGAGGAAAACACCAGTGCATCCTTCTACTTAAATTTACTTACTTTCGTGATGTGATATCACTGTAGCGGGAACTTTTTACATTTTCCACAAATTTCACCCGAAAGCAAAATATCCCTAACTTTTTGTGAGTAGTTAATGTGAGACCCTGCTTTACTTATACATTATTGAATCAATTCTAAAATCTAAGTTTTAAATATGAATGTAGACTTCCACTGTACAAAGTGTCTCTCTGAAATGAAATAGAATTGCTTCAATTAGTCCACACATTGAAATATCTACTAAGTCAGGTTGATGATGTGCATAATTGCCCTTGGGGACAGCATTGACAGATAAGATGGACGGATATTATTTCCTTTAATAAAACGAATATGCATTTTAATTGTGTCTGTGATACTTTTCAGTCAAAAATGTAGTCTGCTGATATGAACAATGGAAAATGATTTATTTTTCTCAGAAATATTTTTTTATTAGAAAACTGAACTTATATGCAATCACGTTGTCAGCATCAGTTCCACCCACTCTAGAGTTACACTCTTAATGCATATAATTTGTATTATATGCTTCATATAATCCCAAAGACACTTTAATCCTTAGGAAAAAAGCAGTATTGCTTCCTGGCAATATTTCAGCTTCTAGTCTAGAAGTATTTTTAAAGAATTTCTTTTCTAAATACAAATCTTTTAAAGGTTTTTCATCTATACAAAGACATCTGTATCATATCAGTTAATTGCTCACAGCAGGAAGCTACTGTGGGATATATTAGCATCTTTCATGTAATCTGGGGCGTTCCATGGTTACGGTAACAATTCTTTGCTAATGTTTCAGTAGAGTGTTATGTTTGAGCATAGAAAGACTCTCAAGCGACAAAAATGGACACAGAAGTTAAGTTTAAATAGTTTTTTGCAATACATTTTCTTATTTGTCTTGATCTGATTACTGGCAGTCAATGAGGATGACAGGCGTTGGTAAATTCTATATAACCAGTAATCTTTGAAGAAAATGTAATACAGGTATCTTACTGATAGTTGGATTTTAGGAGGAGTTAAGTATTTCTGTGTGGCTTGTGTTGGCAGGCATTTAGTTCAAGAAATAAATCCATGGGACATCTTTTTATTCATATCTATATGTAAATGTTGTATTTAAAAGGTTTAAGGTGCACAAGCCATGACCTAGTTAAGAGTATTATTCACTAAATGCCCCAAAAAGATATGGCAATCACATATTTCATAGGTGTATGAAAGTGTCTTACCAGGACCTCTATGGTTTAAGTTATTTCTGTAAATTTAATATTAATCGCTTAGATGGTATAGCTTTTTTTTACCTTTAACAGTTCAAGTTCACTAACAATCTGATCAGATGGTATTCATTATCCTAAGTGATAAATAATGCCATTGTACTTCTGCTCAGACATTAATGGGCAATATAATCATTGGTAGGGTTTAATGACTTTAGGAATCTAGAAACTTCATCACCGTTGCTATAAAAAAGAGGCTATTGCCATCCTTCTCTGACGTTTTGGTGAACCTCAATCTTCTTGGTTTCATGTTTATGAATTAGTAGCTCCAAAGCTGTCAGCTCTGAAAGGCTTTGTATTCCAAGGCAAGTTCTTTCCAATCAATATCCGCCTCTTTCTGAAGGTTAGTTTTTCTCTGAGCTAGGACATTGGTCTTTGAGTGACAATTCATCAAGTTGTTGGACTACACACCCAGGAATGTATGTTTTACTTCATATATTGTTTTAAATCAGTTCTTTAATAGACTCTATGCACATTCCTCTTCAACATTGAAAAATGTCTTTCCTCTCTTCTCACTGCAGTGGTAACTATTGTATCATCTCCCTAACAGGAGAACTTGTGTTTATCTTGTTAGTTTTCCTTTCATGGCACTTTTTTTCAAATTATCATGTGCAAGTTATTTTGTATTAGTCAGGGTTTTACCATTAGTATGTGGCGGTCAGTGCAGTTAGGAAAATATTCCAAGACAGCTAGGCTAAGCTAACTGATGCTTGGATCAGAAATAACAGGGAAAGGAGTCTTCACCAGCTAAAGACTGTGAGCAAAGTTGACCTTTTTCCACCATGGCAGTGAGGGTCCTTTTGAGTTGGTTTTAAAGATAAGACTTTTTAAGACTTTCATAATCACTAATCACCGCTTCTATAAATGATTTATTCAATGTAACACATAGCTCCACAACTGAGCAAAGCAAAAAGAGTAACAAAATAAAATAAAAACATTGATTTTTCATGATTCTAGTCTATTTGTCTGCTATTTGTTTACATTCCTTTAATCTCCCCAATCTGTTTGCTCATCCATACCACCTGTGCTGCTCCCACTTAGCTCTAATCAACTTCCCTCACTTCCACCTTTGTCACTGGCTGTATAAGCAGTTTAGTGGCAGGTTGATAGCACCAGATTATGGAAAACCACAGAGTGGTTCACACTCACCTTGAAGGAGGTGCACCATTGGTGGAAGGGGGCAGAATATGGTGCTTGTACAGATCACAAAAACCTTTTATTAGTTTAAACATATTAAATCTAACTAAAGAATATTTGATTTGAGTGAATTTAGATTATGTGTTGTATGTATTCTTTTATATCATTTTTGGCAATTATGGATACATGTGTAATGCATAACTATTTGCAGTTATGGATTAAGGTGCTTACCAGTTGCATTGTAGCAGACGTAATGGCCAGAGGGTCATCACTGCTGCCAAGAAAATCTTTAATTGCTCTCCAATCTCCCCGGGACATTTCAACAGTACTTGTTACTTCAAAATAGCCCTGAGCAAACTGACAGATCCCCTTCACAATCTCTATTTTAGAACTTTTGCCTTTGGGCAATTTTTCAGGTTCAAAAAAAGAAACTAGGCTGATTTTTTAGCAAAAGAGTTTTATCTAAATCAAATGCAATTTCTGGACTAATTAAAAAAAATAGTAATTAAATAAATACAATCAATAATTTAAAAAATAGATACTGTGTGACCAAAATTCAGAAATGATATCTTTCCTATCTTGCCTCTGCAGATATTCCTCCCCCTATTGCCAGTTAGTCCTCTTTAGTTTGCTACATCACAAACTCTGCTAACCTGAGGTGGCATGCTTCTAGCTGGAACACAACTCTTGGTTCTGTTTTCAATCTGTTTCTTTTGCATTTATTAGGCATAGCAAACAATTAACATTTTAAATTTTTTTTTAGGGTGAAACATACTCACAGATAATAAACATCGAAAGTAGAATAATAAAGAAAATTCAAAAACTGGTTATCCGACAAAAAGTAGATCAAAAATGGATAGAACAACTAACAAGCCACATGCTCCAGTCATTTTTACAGGTATTCAATTTTTACAGTGTGAAAGATCTCATGATAGCTCCATTCATTTCTGTATCAGAAATATGTTTTAAAAAAAGCAGTGAGCATAAATAAATAGCCAACTTTAAAAGATCCTTTATCGATGTATAAAATAATACACACCCTTTCCATGGATTTCTATATCCTAATGCTGACCCTAACCATTACCCTTACATACCTCACCATGAATCTATGCTAACTGAATTCACAACATAGTCGTAAACCTTACACCAAACCAAAAAAGAGCATTTGTACCCATGCTTACTCCACCTTTATTTTCTAACCCAAGCATTAGACCTTACTTGCACAGACATCTATACAAAGTCCAATGAAAAAGTTGTTGTGTTTTCTGTTGGAATTGCGCAAAACTTTGCGCTGAATAATCTTGGATAAATCTAACCTTATACTAAGTCTCTCTTGGTATGGACTTTTAGGATTGTTGCTGGTAACATTCTGAATCGTTCATCTTCGGTCAATCATGATCGAAGTACCCCGATGATTTTTTTAAATTATTGTTTTTTTGATAAGAAAATTGTTTTCGGGGGTCTAATCGGACAGAAGTTAAAATCAAGCAAGGAGTAGGCTTGTCACATATGTATGCTAACAATTTTGCTTAAAATGGGCTCCAATTAAGGGGATAACGTGTTTATGTCGTTTGTTACAGTGACAGGAAACAGTGCATTCAAGGTTTTCTCAGTAGTTTTCACCCTTTTTTAAAAATTGTATATGGTGCGCCTGCTCTACCACTGAGACCATGTTGCACCCCAATCCTTTTCAAATTAAAGCCTGATAATCTTGGGATAAAATGCAAAAACAGCAATAATTAAACGTAACACTGTCAAGATTAAACCATGTAGACTTTTTAATAGTGTTTAGGATATTTTGTTGTAATGCCCTAGTGGATAGCACTTTTCATTCTGTTGTTCATGTGACAATGAAACTCAGGTTTTTATTCTGTTCCATTTTTTATCTAATTGTATTCTACTTTTTTGTTAGAGTTCCAAGGTTTTGCAATCCAATTTTACACAATAGCACAAAATTATTGACATGATATTTTGCAATTCTCTTTCACAAATGTCTTCCAATTTATAACCAAATCAATTTTAGAAACTATGGTGTTCATGCAATTTATAGTATTTGCTTTCTCAGTTTCTACTAAACTAATCATTGTATATTGAACACACAAAAATTTGTAGAAATGGCATTTTTTTTGTTTTAGCTATTAAAATATAACAGAAAGCATTCAAAGCATGTGTAATACAACATTTGTTGCTAATACATCTTGGAACAAATGAAAAAAAGTTTCCCGATGTCCTTTTAAAAGACAAACCTGAATTGTTGGATAGCCTTTTTTTTCCATTCATGTGAGACGTTTTTGCCACGAGTCTCAATGCAATTTCCATCCTTGTAACACATTAGATTAAAAGCTACTTTTCAAGTCCTTTGAGTCCTCTTCTAATATAATGTCAAATTGATCTGTCAGGTCGAGTCTACAAATCTGGGGCACTTTTTAACCCAAAGGCATGATTAGACATTAAAATGCAGGGCTACATTTGCTGAGCAACCAGTTGCTACTTCTGGTTGATCTTGGAAAAAATAGATTTAAAGGTTCACTAGTCAGTTCATGTCTCTTGCCCCAACGCTGCTGCTGCTGCTTTTGTTCTTTTAAACAAAGGCAGTTTCCCACATCTAAACTCTACGTTTTGGTATGTCCAGTTGTTAAAAAGTACCTTGCTTGCAAAATAGGAGGTACCATGCATAAAAAAAGTTTCTAATTAAAACTAAATCAATTAATTTCAAGCTTTTTTTCCCCTCTGTTTTTAACTGCATAGCATCGTCTTGTCTGAATGTCATGGGAGATGAAGCATGCTCATCATTTTGATGCAGTTACTTGACAGACTACAGTGCGTTCTTTTAAATATGGCAGGAATGTGATACCAATCCCCTGAAACATCTGATAGGCCTATCAGAGGTAATATAAACATGTTTGTTCTTTTGACAAGGACATGAACGAGCTGTTCTAGAGAGTATCCCTTGAGCTTTTTTTGCATTTACACAAAGACAGAGGTGCAAAGAGGTAGCCATTTATAAGGGCAAGAATGATGGGTTTAAAGCCATGTTTTGGCAGTATTGCTGTGCTCTAATATGGTCAACTAATGAGCTCTTGGCAAAAATACCATTTATTCTATGATATGTACAATACCCTAATAAGAAAACAGCCTTTCAGGCCACCCTTCTGGAAGTTCTTTGACTGTAGAATAATTAATTATCCTTATGGAAAATAAGGGTCCCTAAATAGGTGAAAACCTACATCTTTTTTTTATTTTTTATTAATACTATTTATATTTGGTGCGATTTAACTCAAAGTAATGTTTGTATTATTATATTGCGCTAACCCTGTTCATAGACAATCTACTCCCAATGATTAGTGATTATTTCTAACATGAACTGCGCACATAAACACACCTTATTGTGGCAACACTTCTAACATTTTTATAGCATGTCATCCCAAAAAAACGGTGTTAAAAGCAAAAGGAAACAAAACCATCATTTACTTTAATTATTGCACACTTTGTCATATTTCCCTCGAGCCAAAATATGTAATCATAAATCACAGGTAGACAAAGGATTTTCTTTTTGCTCTGAGAGAGTCATTTACTAGAATGGGGAACTGCTTTAATGATTTAAAGGAATGCCTCAGGGGGGACAAAACACAGCTACTGTATATCTGTTTCACATTGACGGAAAAAGGATTGTGTACAACTTGTATGTACTGTAAATATGAATAAATATTTAAAAAAGAGATTTAGATGAAAGGGAAGTTTCTTCTGTTGGATTGCAGCACTCTTCTTTTTTACTATTTTAATTTATTTTTCACTTCAAGACTCCAAGCATGCAAATTTGATGTCTAGTAAACATTCAAAACAAACTTAATTTAATTACTTTTTATCATGAAATAATAAAAAAGGCCAAAATGAGCAGTATTTTACTCAAAGCTGTCACCCCTTACATTAAAAGAAAACCTATGTATTACATCTTGACCTTCATCTTGGTTTATACACCTTTTATCACATTTTATTTTTCAGGCTAAATTTCAACGGCAGTATACTTCTAGCACACTTGATTACCCTAAAATAAAATAAAAACATCTATACTCATAACAGATTGAAATTTAACCCCCACATTCTATGAGTACTGTTTTTGTATGACACAAAAAAAACGAAAAAATTATTTTACATGATGGTTTAGCAATATTTTGCCGTCTACTTTGATAAACAATGTGTTCTAGCATCACATTATTACAAAGACTCATGTCTAATGCACATTAATAGATGTTACAGCAACTATAAAGTGTTGGTTTAAGCCTTATGACAGTAAAGCAAAAGGTTACTATTCTCAGTTTTACTATTGTATTTGAAGTCAAAAGTGGTATAAAAAAGGTAATGCAAAGAGTTTGCACATATCTTTGACTTACTGTGCACTTCATTGGTTTTAAGTAACACATTAAAATTCATTCTTGTCAGGACTATTAAAGCACATAGGTTTCGGTATGACCCATCTGACTTTATCTTTTGTCGTCCCATTAAAACATTTCAAAGTTGTGAAATTAAATCCTTAAAAATATACCTTGAAATAATGAGGATTTAGTATGCCTCCTCCCAAAAGCCAGATTACAATGAGAAGCATTGGAATGCTCAGGCACAGCTCAAACTTCCTCCCTGCAGGTGGTGGTTGCAGACAGAGAAGGTCAATAATTGCTTCCTCAAGCTCAGTCCAGATGAGCCTTATCTTGATTACCAGGGACTCATTTTTTACTTCCAGCTCAATTTAGTGCCACTACTCCTAACAGGTCCCACAATGGAAAGATAATTAGTGGGGGTTTTTTTCCTATTCGTGTAAACGTAACTGCAGTGATAAACTAGTAGCTTTTTTTTTAAGTCATTGGTCCATCATGTTTTATTTGCCACATCCTACATTAGATGTTTATTTGATTATTTTATCTGGTTTTCAAATTGCCATGCGTAACATTGGAAATGCACAAAATGGACTCTGCAAGTAAAGAAAGATTTGTAAATGACTGAGTCATATTACGGATTTTTTATTTTAAAACTATAATTTTACTGCTTAAAATAAGATGCCTGCTAAAAACGTTATACCTTTCATACATAAATATATCTATATGATGGACAACAGAAAGGTGAAGCACTCTGGAAGGCATCATTAATGTCAAAATAGACTAAACCAAGAGTCAGCCCCTCAGACATGAGTGGCAATCAGAGTGTAAACATTGCACCTGTCAGCTCATTACTGGGTCCTCGGTGTGGCAGGGAAGCTGTTTGTAGGATGGACAGCAGTTGCTTTGCAGCTGGGGTAAATACCTTGCCCTTCTGCTCCATTCCCTGGATTCATTAAACCCAAGAGCAGCACAAAGGAGGATCTGTCATGAGTTAGCAGTCCCATTACCCAATAAATCCTTTAACAGGAGCCTTAACTTGTTGAATCAGACTGATATTGATTTAGGGCAAGAGGTGACGTTTGGGAGCAGGAGATTTGGATGATTCAATGCACTAGTAAGAGTAAATCCTTAAATAGGACCCTTGAAAATCTGATCATTCACATCTGATCATAGATTTTTTTCTGTACCGTGATAGTTGCAACGTTTACTTTTTTTTAAAATTCATTTAATGATAATTGATTGCATTATGCCATAAATTTGTTAAATAATCCAGCATTTCAGAAAGTGCAAAGTTTTATTTGTACCCGTATTAGTAATTACGTAACAGAGCACAGACCAGTCTACTTTTATTAGAAAGCACCATCAATTCCCAGCAAAGATTTGGAAAGTGAGCATTATTTGTATCGAAACTGTTTTATTGCTTATAGTGAGGTACAGCACGAACTTCACTGTGGTAGTTAACACTGTTGCCTTGCAGCATGAGGATCTTTGATTTGAACTATGAATGGAGTACACATGTTCCTTCTCTGGTTCTAAACTGACCCCTCTAAATAGCCCTTCGCTTCTGTATGACGTTTGTGTGTCGTGTAAGTATAGGACAGGTGCTAAGCCTACCAACCACAGCCAAAAATATGAATAATAAGTTACTTGGGTTACATGTATTATTTTTACTGTGTGTAGCTATACCTGGGTAAACCATAGTTTACGCAGATATAGCAATGGACGGATGCCTGGATGGATAAAATGGTATCTGAACAACATTGGTGCATTTTTTGTTTTACTGTGACGTAAGAGGTTTCCTGAATTTAGTTTCACATTAAAAAAAAAATTTTTGGACAGTTTTTTTTAAAACAAAACATCAGTCCTAAGTGTTAACCTCACCCACAAAATGAGAAGATTCCTTAGCACTTTTGCTTGTGAGATGAATGTAGAAGTAATTTCCAGCTTTTGAAGATTTGAAATAGATATGATTGAAATATAAAGTTACTCAAAGTTTAACCCTTTAAAATCGTGTAAAAAATAGCAAAAAAATAAATAAAAAAATATATTTATTATTACGGTATTGGTCAACCAGAATGGATTCGATATTTTTTCTTTTCGTGTCCCTATTTACTGTTACAAACAATTGTCTTTTATGACAATTTCTTAGTAACAGTTTGAAGAAAATAGAGAAGGTTAATTAAATTTTGCTTCCACTGAAGGTTACATTTATCAAAAAGGCACACCATGTGGTTTAAAATCATTTTGGAGACTTTTCCTGTGATGTTTTATTGCTTTGTGTTCACTATGATGTTTCCTTACTTTTTTTTTTTACTAGCATTCATGATTTGTTAATTTTCAACACTAAAAATTAGATTACACAACGTGCATGTGGATGTAATTGTAAAAATCAAGAAGGATGCAAGCAGTTTTCATGTATTTATGTTTCAGATGAAGTTATCAGAGCTTCAGCGCAGACACTGGAGGTTTAGTGGCAATGAAAAAGAATGGTGTTGCAGGGGAACTCTATGTTGCAAATTCATGTTAGAACAGAGGCTTTTGTTATTAGTACATTTATTTTCTGTTAATTGTGACAAAATGTGCTTTGTGACTTTTTTAGACTTAATAATCAAGTTAAATTTTAAAGAATTTGGACACACAAAGTACTTTCTGCTAGATAGTTCCAGAGTTCAAAGTTGCATTAAAAAATTACTTAAACTACAAAATGATTGAAAGCACAGTTTGGGTTATCAATTAAAAATCTTGTACTTTATCATTTTTAAAGACACAAACCAAGTTAATTAATGCACAAAAAAAGATTATAACAAAAAATGTACATAACTATTTGTAAAAGTCGATTTTAAATGTATCTAAATGTATGGATAGTGCCTCATTCAAATGTGAGCAAACTGGAACAGAACAGAGTTACAATCAGCCTCTGTGGTATAAATTCTAAGCACTCACAGCGAATTTGACTTTGGCTCTATGCTCACAGCATACAAACATACATATCTAACTTAAAAGGGAAAAAAATAAGACCACTGCATAATATGTACATGTAACAGTGGCCATCCTTGGACAGATAAACAAAGATGAGCAAATAAATTTGTATATTTTGACCTTTATATTTACAGTTTAAACATTGCTCAGCATGTCTTGTCAATAATTTATAGTCGTCTATCAATAAGTATCATGTGTGTCGTGGTTCTTAGAGAACTATCTCAGCATGCCTGTTCAAAAACACATTTGGTGTGTGTCACTTATAACTAAAAACATAAAACAATGAGTATTTGTAAATTGTTTGAGTTTTAAAATTAAACAAAAAAATAATAATTGGAGACCAAAAGACAAAGAGTACAGCCTCATTTATTTTCATTAATAAAATCAAAGAAATCCATGGCTAATATAATTTGTAATTTTGTTTGACTTTGGTCCGGAAACACCAATGACCTAACAGTGGGAATTCACAAATGAGAGCTTTAATCTGGTCTGTAACTTCTCTACATTTAACTGTAAGACTAGTTTTT
>JAVLVB010000124.1:2882882-2951966 GCA_032876305.1 Orestias chungarensis | reverse complement strand
TTTTTTTTTTTTTTTTTTTTTTTTTTTTTTTTTGCACAATTTGCAACTACTATTAGCAAAAAAACTATTTAAAGTGTTTTACAGACTTATACGTGTAAACAGATTGCTTGTTTGCCTTAATTTAAAGGAACTTGAGGTGCTTGAAACAGAAGACTTAAGTGGTCAGGGAGACTTACATAATCACAACAAATTCTTAATGTATTTTTGTGCCAAGTTATTATCTAATTTATATTCAGAAATAAAATACTTTTTCATGTCCAATTGTGACATTTTTTTGTTATTTTGGATTCCTCTTTTATCATCTTGCAGATTATTTGGGTAAATCACATCACAGTCTTGTTTTCCTCTTATTGTTATATAGTAATGTTGGACTGAGGCACCTTTTAATAGAGAGAACAGTTCAGAGATTTTTTTACAGAAAGCTGAATAAGCCTTTCAGGGTTGTTTGAAAACTAGAAACTGTCATGCAATGAACCATCCACTTGGAAAGGACCTACATTCCAGAACTGAGTGTGTGACTGAAAATATTAACTCCTGTGTTAACCACAGTATCCCCACTTGCTTTTTAAAGTCAGAGGACTCTAACTCACTTTATAGAAGAATCAGTTATTCATCCATAATGCAAACATTCACACAATGATGGTGGGAAGAAACAATGTAGCTAAGACTGTTACCAAAGTTACCAAAGGACACAATGGCAAAGTAACTGATAAGGACAGAAAAAGGGATCAAACCAGCAACCAGGCTATACAGTAGGTTGAATATATACCTTCTGGGAAACTCCAGTTCCTTTGATGACCTGATATGACTGCTGAACAAAATAAGTTCATCTTAAGTGAGGGAGACAGGGCAACTATTGAGGATTACACTGAAGACACTTAAAGGTGAAACTGTAGACGGTAAGAAGATGTACAGGAGGTAGTTGAAAAGCAAGATTAAGCAAAACAAAATCAAAAATGTGTGGTCAGGGATGATAAGAAGCACAGGCAAAAAGAGGAACAGAAAGACGTACACTAGACTGAGACAATAAATTGAACAGATTTTGCAGATTTTGCAGAAATGAGCTAAGCCATCCTAAAGCCTCTCTCATTCCCATAGACAGACATTGGGCAGCCTTCCTGTCACACCTCAAATGGTTTATGATTCACCTCAGCCATGGACCCTTCTGTTTTTTGCTCCATTTGATTATTCCTGCTTGTGTGTCTCGGAAAGTCAGTGTTGAGGTTAGAAGTCCAGATGGTTTCAGCCCTCTGAGTCCTGAACTCTTTTGCAAGGCAGCTTTGTGGGATTCAGCTGCACCATTTCAAGCTTGGGTTAGGTGAGGTAAAACAAACTGTGTAATCTAAGGCAGCTTAACCGGAACACCACTTCTACCATTACTTTTTACTCTGTACTCCTCCTGTCTTCATCAGACTGTCAGTTTTCAGTCAAAGGCAGCCAAAGAATGTAAAACTAATCACTACAGGAGATTCTTAGTGTTCAATTTCCTCAACATTATAACAACATGTTTAATATAGCCAGAATAACATTTGATTTTCATTGGGTATTGAGTGCATTGAAGACAGAGTTTGGCATAGTGATTTGTAATGATTTTAATTGATTTTCTTGGAAAGTGCCTTGTGACGATATCTGTTGTAAATTGGCGCTCTATAAATGAACTGATTCTTGATTCTTGAAACTGATTCTTGAACTTTCAGTGTTCCATCAATTTCCTTATTCACAGTGTTAAAATGTTTCTGGTTCTATTAACAGTGACATTCTGCTTTGAACCCAAAATTTTGATTTTACAACAGAATAATTATGTACTTCGCAAAAAACTGTTAAGATGAACAAGCTGCTTATTTTTGCACAATATACTAAATATAAGGATATCAAACAATTCAACAACACTATTGTGGAAGGGTTACATTGAAACGGTAAAACTTTTATATAAGCCTATATTCATAACTGTATCTCGGATCGCAATTAACATTGACCCTCATCAATGATGGTCCTTCAAAAGAGCATATTGTCTCTCTTCTTCCACAAACCAAAAAATCTGATAATTTTAATTACAGATCACTACTTTTAAGCTGCTAAATGCATCAATGCCCTTGGTTTCGGCCTTACAAACTATTCAGGTTTTTAAAATAAATAAGGTTAATTATTTAAGCTGAGTGCTGGATAAGATTGTAACAAGTGTAGTAAAAATGTATTTTCTTACATTTATTGCCAGTTTCTACTCAGATTGATATAAGTCTACATCAGAAACAGTTACATACACTCACCAGCCACTTTATTAGGTACACCTTTCTAGTACCAGTTGGAACCCCCTTTTGCCTTCAGAACGTCCTGAATCCTTCATGGCATAGATTCAACATGGTACTGAAAACATTCCTCAGATAGTTTGATCCATTTAGACATGATAGCACCATGCAGTTGCTGCAGATTTGTCGGCTACACATCCACGATGGGAATCTCTCGTTCCACCACATCGCAAAGATGCTCTATTGGATTGAGATCAGGTGACTGTGGAGGCCATTTGAGTACAGTGAACTCATTGTCATGTTCAAGAAACCAGTCTGAGATTATTTGAGCTTTATAATATGGCACATTATCCTGCTGGAAGTAGACATCAGAAGATGGGTACACCGTGGTCATAAGGGGAAGGACCTTGTCAGCAACAATACTCAGGTAGGCTGTGGCGTTGCAACTATGCTCAATTGAAACTAATGGGCCCAAAGAGTGCCAAGAAAACATCCTTCACACCATTGCACCACTACCACCAGCCTGAACCACTGATACAAGGCAGGATGGATCCATGCTTTCATGTTGTTGACACCAAATTCTGACCCTACCATCCAAATGTTGGAGCATTTTTTGGAATGGAAACGTTTTTCCATTCTTCAACTGTCAAATTTTGGTGAGCCTGTGCAAATTGGAGCCTCAGATTCCTGTTCTTAGCTTAGGAGTAGCACCCAGTGTGGTCTTCTGCTTCTATAGCTCATATGGTGTTGTGTGTTCAGAGATGCACTTCTGCATACCTTTGTTGTAATAAGTGGGTATTTGAGTTATTGCTGCCCTTGTATCAGCTCGAACCAGTCGGACCATTCTCTTCTGACCTCTGGCATCAACTGGGCATTTTCGCCCACAGAACTGCCGCTCACTGGATTTTTTTTTCTTTTTCAGACGATTCTCTGTAAACCCTAGAGATGGTTGCAATTAGCAGTTTCTAAAATACTCAGATCAGCCCGTCTAGGACCAACAATCATACCACGTTCAGAATCACTTAAATCACATTTATTTCCCATTCTGCTGCTCGGTTTGAACTGCAGCAGATTGTCTTGACCATGTCGACATGCCTAAATGTATTGAGTTGCTGCCATGTGATTGGCTGACTAGGACTTTGCATTAATGAGTAGTTGGACAGGTGTACCCAGTAAAGTGGCCGGTGAGTGTATGTCACTCTAGTAGTGATGTAGAAAACACTAATACAATCTAAAAGAAGGAATAAATTGGCCCTTTTTTTACCATGAAGCTCACAGGACCCAAAATAGAAGTGATATCACTTGTAAAGTGTAGTACAATCATTCAAGACCAAAATACCAGCTCAAAGGCTAGTGAATCCATTAAGGAGACGGGTGTGTGCAACACTTATGTGACGCAGTTCTACATAAAATTAACATTTTTGTTTAATTATTTTGTTTATTATTTATTATTCTGTAATAACAAGGGCTTTGGACGTGTTAAAGGATTTGTCAAGGTTTAACAGTGAAAACACCAACATGGCAATTGCTGAGACATTATTGATCAGCCACATAATGCAAGCATTTGTTTCAATGAGACAATGCAAGTTCTACTTAGTACAGTTCCACTTTTTGGTGAACAACTTTGATGAGTCACAAAGCTAAAAATTAAATGATCTAAGTAAAATGCTGCTCTCTGGAGGCTAAGTAGAAAGATGGTAAAGGGACTTTATTACACTTATTGTATGTGTGCTGTGTACAAAGAACATATTCTGACTTCAAGTGGTTGTACTTATGATAATAATTTAGCCCATGAAGTCTGCCGGCAGTGCGAATACCAGACAGACAGACCAGCGCTGGTACAAGTCATAGAAGCAGTCAGGCCAGCAGCATGAAAAGGGGAAAGATGATTGGTTTATTTCGATTAAGACCCGCCCCAAACTTCCGTATCAACCACACAGGTGTTGAGGAAGGGGTGTGGCGTGTGTCTGGTGCCGGCAGGTCGCGCAAGGAGCGAGCGGTGCAAGAAGTGAGGAGAAGCGACTCGGGTCCCCATGACGGGGTAAAAGGAACAGAGAGGGAGAGAGACAAAACGAGAAAGGCGCTGGAGGAGGACGCGGCAAAATGCAGAAAAGTAACAGATTTAATTATTCAGTCCCCCCTTGATTAAAGATAAAGATAAAGATTACAAGTTATAAAAACAAAAACAAAGCATGCGCACACAAAATGTTGGTACAAAAAAATGTAAGGTTAAATATATATATTTAAACAGAGACCCCTAAAGGAACTCAAGGCTGCACATATTCAGTCTGTAAATATGGAGCCTATATAGGTTTAGCCTTAAAATTAAGATAAGGACTGGGATGTTAAAACCACTGATTTACACACCCCTTTAATATTATTATTATTATTTACTTTTTAAATTATTTATTATTTATTCGGATATAATCTTATTATCATGTATATGAGTACAAGGCCAAATCAGTGAGACAGGCTACATAATCTTACTGTATGAAATACAGTTTATGGAAAAACTGTAAACATATGTTTGCTATTCAAAGGTGGTGATGGTGATGACACCAGTCCTGCTGGTACTTCTGGAGAAGTAGAGCATTTGGGAGAAGTTACAAAACCATTTCTACAGTAGAGCAACAACACATGAACACTACCAGACGCTAGCATTGACATCAACTGTAATAATGGCTTTCTTGGCGTTATTCTTTTAAGTGATTATGTTGTTGAATATTTCTGTCTGTTGCTGATTTGCTGTTATGTATCCCAGATCAAACATGAACATTTGTGTATTCCAACCTTGGATTTATTGTAGGTTGGGGTTCATTAGTATTTGGAGTATGGATAATGTGCCACTGAGGCAGTTGATTTTTTCCATGGTTTGACTATGTAAAGCTCTAACATAGACACTTATTATGTAAAATCTTTATTATCTTAGTACTATTGCATTAACAGCAGTAAAGTTTCTGTATATTACAACCTTAGAAGTTACAGTAGATCTAATAGGTGGCCTTTTATTTGGAATTTGCTAAAAGTGTGTGTGCGCACATGCACAAATGCGTTTTCCTTGTGCCCATGCATTTAGGTGTTTGTGTGAACGTGTAGGTGTGGGAACATGCATGCGTGGCAATCCCAGGGTGGCCTGGTTATATGACTGACTCCTGGCCTGAAAAAATCTCCCAGTTCGGCCCTGGTTTTGGCTATTATATTTACTATAAAAATATATCTTAACAGATGTTCTTTGTATTTTGCTCCTGACAAACCCTATACGTCACTCATATAGTAAGCTTTAACACATTTTAAATGAGATATTTACATTGTATAACTTGAGCTCTTTGTTATAAAAACTCTTAGTGGTTGTTGTGTGTCGGAGAGAAAAATATATTAACTGATTTTGAAATGTTTTCTGTAAAATCTGTTCAATATGTCTTACTTAAACCTGCTGTCTGTGCGTAATAGTACTGGCTCAAACAGAGGTAATATATGCATGCCTACGAAACAATCAGTCTTGTTTATTCAGAGCCCTTGAACCTCCAGGATCAGAAAGTTTCAGCAATGAATTCTGATTTGCTAAATCCCAGTCCAACATATTGATTCTACTCTGCACAAACATCAAAACAAACCTTCCCTTTTTCTGCCACCAGCTGTTAGTTCTTGGTGTGAATAACGTCGGAAAAGAATGTGTTTACAACATCTGTGAAGGGATGAAGCATTGCAGTGCTGGGATGACTGCCTCATTTCTAACTTATACTTCTTGAAGAACAGTTGCTTGGCAGGCGCAATAGCTGTGGTGAAAATGTAAAACCTTAGTTTATGGTAAACTGTCATTTTTCAACATAAATAAGAACGGATTGAGAATGTGATTGTCAGTGTGAGATTGTGCATCATTTGCTGTGAAAAACATAGTTGCTGTTTGAACATCTGCTTACTTATCAATTAAGATGACAGATGATTAGGTATGCAAAACCTGTTCCCTTAGATTTTGCATTGGTAGTTAACAATTACTTGTCTTATTCTTTTACTCTGTAATTTACTAGTTTTTTCATCTAAATTTCTGAATAGCTGGCATAACGGTACAAAGGAAAAAGCCAATATGCTTGTCTGACCTGTGAACTTTCTGTCTGGCTCTGCTTCTCCATCTCTGACCCTATCTCTGTCTCTCTCCTTCAAGTTCAGTCAGCATTGTGGTCTTCTGGAAGCTTTTTCCATCCAGCTATTTCCATCCATACTGTCATATAACATAGATAATTTTGTCAATAAACTTACCTCTTAATCTTCCACAGTGTGTTGATTGAAAATCTGGGTACTAACCATATTAATAAAATCTCACATTTTCTCCATTCGTGGCAGATTTAGGTTTAAAAGGTTTTTTTTTTGGCTTTCTATTGTTAAGAAGTAAGACTAATGTTTTTTAGTAGCCCATCCTGAGTCTTGACTATGTTGTGGCACACATTTTCTTAACCTTTTAAGACTTTCTATTATTCTGTAGTATTCTAATCATCCTGCTCAATATGAAAGTATTTCGGTCCATCTTATTTCTTTCTTGGCTGCAATTGTTTCTTGTATAATAACGTAGTTCTAAGAACATACCTTTTTAGTATTATTTCAATTTAAAAATAAGGACTGAAAAAACGTGACATTGCTTCATCAAGTGCATTTCTTATTCTTAGAAATTGCTTCCATATTCAGCATAATTAGGTCAATTAATGTCAAAGCTGTTATTTTCCCCAAAGCATTCATCACATTCACTAGTTATCTTCTGTCTTTGTGGACCTAAACAGATTTTTGCAAATGACCATCTCCAGGTCTTTGATGTTGTAAAAAAATGTCACCAGAAAAGCTTTATTGCCTTCACTTTAGGCTATAGGTCCCTCAACAGATTCTTGACAGGATCAAAGTTTGGATTATAGCTTACCCACTTTAAAATGTAGGCACTGCTTTCTGAAGCAGTGTCTTGTCTTTGCATTTCAAGTTGTTAGGCAAATTTCACTTACAGCAGTGTTTCTCTGTAGTCTGGCCGTGCATCTTTCTAAATAATGCTGTTTGCTTTGGGATGGTTGGGGGAAACAAAAGAGATACTTGTGTCATTGTACTTCTCTGTAAGAAATAAAATCTGCTTTATAATGGAAATCACCACCAAACTAAGCCTTAGGAGAAATGTGCTAATTAATCACACTACTCCATTTAATTTCAAATAAAAACACGAAGAATAAAGAAAATCTTAATTTTTATTTATTTATTAATGATTTATTTAATTAGTTATGTCAGACAATGTTTATTTTAAATACAAATGTTTCCTTCTTTTAGAAGTATGCTGTCAAACTATACCTTCCTCAAATATGTTTAGTATTATATTTTTTAATTTTAATATATTTCTTTTACTAGTGTATTATTTTAGTAGATTTTATGTGTTCGCTGTGTAAGAGGGTAAGCTGGGGCTGTGAAGTGATATACTGCATATCAGTCAATACAGAGCACTCAGATTACGCTTTTTAATCACATACCCACACCAGAAGGGCTTTATGTGGTGGATCACATTGCAATGACGAAGCATTACATTAGGACTTGAATTGGATGGGATATTCCATCACGAAAATTCCCAATGGCTGTCCAGAAGCCCTCCCTGTTTGCTGGGTTTATCACAACAGCTTGAGACTAGATGACCTGCCAGATGTTTGTAATCTCACACTGGGAAGCTCATGGCTGGGGTCACAATCAGATAGGGACACATAGACGGGGATTATGAACAGTGGAAGTCAGGAAAAGGCTGTATATTCCACTGTAATCGCTGGAAAACTGCAGAACAGCTAGATAGATAGATAGATAGATAGATAGATAGATAGATAGATAGATAGATAGATAGATAAGTGAACACAGAAGGTGGCAGCAAATTTCTTTTGCTTAGTTCGTAAGGCCCCATTGAGAGCACATGTTTGTGTGAGCAGGTTAATGACAGCATTTTGAGAGTAGTTCTTAATCACTAACAGACTAATGAGATGGGTTTGGCTGAAGTTATTGTCTATTCACTGCGTCACTCATTCTTTTTCAATGTGTTCCCATTTAGCATTTTGTTTTGTTTCATCAATGTAAAATAGAATTTAAGACTTTTGGTAAAACCTGCTTGATAAATGCATGGACAGACAGAGATGACAAAAAGGCACAGTAATGAACAAATTAATAGTAGGATAACTATTGTTATCCTACTATTAATTACTGTTTCTCTTCGCGAAATATAATGAGGATGAGTAAAAATGTAGTTCTGAACAACTATAAATAAAATAATGCATCAGCTAGAGGGCATTAAAATCTGATTCTATTTAAACCACAACATCAATTAAAAACAACAACAAAATCAATCTAATCACATGTACCAATGTTTTGTTGTTCTTAAGCCTGCAGTGTGGTGCACAAGATATTTTTTTCCAACTCTTCAGTACTGAAATAGGTTTCACTCCATTAGAGAGTGAAAATTGGAGCCATGAAACTGTAAAAAAATTGGACATCAGTTCCCCTAAGCCCCTAAGGTACATTAAGAAATGTTGGTTTGCCAAGCTCTTGTTGTTAAGAGCCTGTTCGGCCTGTGAAGATGGCTTAGCAGCAGAGTGCATGAATGCAAGGTGCACCTCCTTGCTGGGTGAGTCGAGCTGTTATGTGTTTTATTCTGTTATACAATAATTTATGGGACAGGATGTTGGAATGTTGCATTAAAAATACTCTTGATCCATTATCTTTAATTTATAAATAAATAAATAAATAAATAAGGTATTGAGGTGAAGGATTGTTTGTTACTTTTAGGAACAGAGAGGAAGTACTTTTTTTATCATTTTTGTAATTTTCAAGTGATTGCTGAGGTAGATAATCTAGTCTCTCAACAGACCCCTGAAGGAAGCCAGAATACCTTAAGAAAATTTACACAGGCTTCAAATAAATAAAACTCCACTCAGAAAACCTGTACTTTAGGAGTTTCACTGTGACAACTAATAAAACAACAACAATAAAAACAATATTAAATTAACCAGGCAGGTTAAACTGTATTCTGATTAATAGAATTTATTAGAACAAGAGGGCTAAAACTCTTTGTTTTTAGGTAATTGTTTGTGAATATATAAAGTATATTAAGAACTGTGCCCCAGTGAGTAAGTGTCACACAGTCCAACAGTGCCTCTTGATATGTCTGAGTATCGCCTTTGTAGAATTCTGTAATCATGGGTATAAATACTCATTGGTTCAGTTGCTTCACTGTTTGTTCCTCTAACATCGTTGGCCTTCTGTAGTCCTTTAACTAGAATCATTTCCTATCCAGAATGATTTTAGTTAAAGAAAATTGTGCTGATTAGGATCTTAATTATTATTTTTTTTATTTATTTACATGACAGTTTGAGAGTAATCAACTTAGAAAAGTTGTTTCTTCATAATCAAAAGACTAAGGTACTAGACTCTTCTTGGATATAAGACTAATCCCAAAACCAGAAGGATCCGTCCACCATTTTTTTCTCATAACATAGTTATCTTTTTTATTTATTTATTTTTTTCGTCTCCTTGTTCAGCATCATGGATAGTAGAATGGGTTTCTGGCTGTCATAGTTGTGCTTAACAATATAAAGCCTTCCTTCATTGCCACCAATACCTTGATCCTTTATTTATTTCTGTAGCACTATATACATTCTTAAGCTAAAGATGACTGTGGGATGGGGGGGTGTTGCACAGAGTGAGGAAATTAAATACACAAAGAACACAAAGAACAAACAAACACACAGCAAAAAAAACAAAACAAAAAACAGAAACCAACAACCAGTTGCTATCAAATTGCTCCAGCGGAATCCATGGGGAAACTACTACCTGTGGAGATATAACCAGCAGAGAACAGACAGCAGTATATGCAGCAAGAGAAACAAAAAGGGCAAACCTTAACGTATTAGTACACAAATCGGCACAATTAACATATTGTGATCTCTACAGTGTGTGATTCCGCGTGAGCATTCAGAAATGGAGGCCCCCGGGCAGATCAGATAAAGGTGCACAAATGTACACAATTGATTGCAATTGTTATGAGTACAGTTTTGAACACATTTTTTAAATTACCTAAAATAAGCTATGAGAATATGTTTAGATATGCATGTGAACATTATTGTCATCATTCTTATTATTTTAGACTTATTTGTTAGTCTCCAGTGAATTAACCACTCAGACTGTTGCCAACTGTTGTATTCTGTGGCCCTTTGTGATTTCTGCCAACCGACAGAGGGAATTTGGTTTGGAGCAGATTACTGGACAGTATGCTTCTGATGATATCCCCACATCAGCACATATCTCCCTATGAACTCTAGTATAACATGGCTAATGGGAAAAGTGTGTAAATATGAGTATGTTTGTGTGAGGAGTGATAAGAATGTGTACATGGAGGGCTTTAATTTTTTTTTTATCATATTAGGTCGGATCATTAGATAGACCCATTTATACAGTGCTTATCATGAGGTGTATAGGATCAAATCCTATTGGAAATCAGCCTAATCTACTGCAAAAGCTCCGCAGTCTGTAGCTGCAGCTTTGTTGGAGATTGTATCTCCCTCAGTTGATGCCAGCAAATGAACATCTTACATTTGTTTATCTGAATTAGAGTTAGCAACATATTGCAAATCTACATTCCTTGAATGAGAAATATTAGGAACACTAATGGTTAAATTTTTACAGTGGGAATAATACAGCTCTTGCATCTTTCAAGATATAAGTCAAAGAGTTTCAGAATAACCAAACGTGTAATATAGCAAATTTAGAAAACCTCTCAGGTTAGTCAAGTTGTTCAGTAACCTAAAAATTCTTCCTATAATAAAAACACTATCAGTTTTTTATCTTTGCAAACTATGTCTTGTTAGTTTGAAATTAATATGACTTTCCCCAGAGGATGAATGCCTTTTTTCTAAACACATGCCAATCTAAAATGCTCAAAGATTATTCCTCAGCTGCATTTCCTAGCGTGAAATGCCATCAAGTCCTGCTAAAAATAGAATCATCATCCCCATCATTTAAAAGAGGATCAGGAAGGAGGTCTTGCTGATATGACCTTTCGAGCGCACACTGGGGGCTGACGCCAATACGGAGCAGAAAGTATTATATAGTTGGCTGATGAGACCACTTTAACAGAACTGGTGTGGTTTAATAACAATGTTCAATACCCTAAAGAGGTTTGGCTTTAAATATTCCAATGTATAGGTGATGTATAATGTAAAATAGTAAAGCATCTTTACTTCTTAAATCTTAATGCATCATTTCTAAGCATATTATTGTAAAGAAGGCATTCTAAATATACAGCTCTACATTGTATAGTATGTATATATTTTAATGTAAGTAAAATCAGACTTCAGAAATCACAACATATATCATTATGAACCCCAAGCAAATCAGAAAAAAATGTCACTGAAATGAGTCAGGGGATGGATGCAAAAAAAAATTTCTCTAAGGCATAGAACTTCCCCGGAGTTCAGTGAAATCCAAGTTCAAGAGATGTAAGGAATGCCATATGTAAATTTGCCTTTTCAAAAGCCATTCTTACAAACTGAGTGACTGTGCATGATGCAGATGGGTAAGAGAGGCCACAGGTACACTTCTGATTACACTGAAGTAGTTACAAGTGGCAATGAGACTGACATTGTTGAAGAAAATTCAAATTATGGCTCGAATAGTTTTCCAAAACGCATGTGGGAGACTCATGATCAAGTGGAAGAAAATTCATATGTCTGACAAAAAAGCAAAACAGAGCTTTTTGGCTCTAAAATTGTTTGGGGAACACTAAAAAACTCAACAAGCACACTACATCCATGCAGTGGGGATGCGTCTTCGCTGCAGGCTCTGGGGGGTAGCATGTAACATAAGTACAAACTATAGGGAAATTCTGGAGTACATCTTTTTTCCATCTGCAAAACAACTACGGCTTTGGAGAACATCTACTCTATAGCAAGACAACAACTTAAAGCATGCACCTAAAGCTACACAGGAATGGTTTGAATAGAACAAAGTTTCTGTTTGGAGTGACAAAGTCAAAGACCAGTGTTCAATTTGACATTGAACTTGTACGTGGATTTGAACAGAGGTCAATCACTTATGCAACCTGACAGATCGTTGAACAGTTTTAATAGGAAAGACTGAAATTTGCACCGTCCAATTAAAAACTATCCACACAGACTCTAAGCATTGATTGCAATCATCAATTATATTCTGTCTAGAGGAAGGTGAACATTTATGCATTTTTTATTGAATATATTTATTGAATCCTTCATATTGTAAAGACATAAGTTTTCTCTTTGACTTAAAGCTTTTTTATTTTAAATGATTTGGTCAAAAAAGCCAAATTGCGTTGATCAGAATTTATTTATAATTGCAATAAAAAGGATACATTTAAGCATTGGCACTGTATAAGGCTAGGCTACGATAACAATAACTTAGAACTCTTTTTTTGTACTCCAGTGAAACACAAAACAAACACAGGATAGAGCATAGGTTGCACACTTATGTATTTCAAAACTCCTGCAACCCTTTGCCTATCTTTAAGCTAACTAAAGCTAACAGCTAATTTGAAAAGCCATAAACACATCAGTCATTTTCATATCTAAATCTTTATATAAGTGATATTGCAATCATAAACTATAATATGCATGCTTTCGATGACGGAGGCCGAAATAGTTTGCAAAAAGAGTAACAGACTGTAGTGAGATTTGAAGGAAACAAAGAATTATAGACTTTGACATTTCAGTCTACAAATAGGCAAGCAAACTGTTTTGGCCCCTACATCGAAGTCATCAGTTGTGAACAGTTTAAACTTTCTCATATACCGTAAGGCTTTGCCTCAACGCATGAGATCAAATATTTCAGTCACATTCACCAAAGCTGATGAAAAAATGTCTTATTTCTCATGATCAAAGGTTGCTGTTTTCTGGAGGAGACATCGTGTGTCTGCCAGAATTTGAATTAGAGTTGAAGACAGGTCACTTTCAGTATATAAAAAAATGGTAAGAAAAAGGCATGATTATGGTGTTTGTGCTACATTTTTAGCTTTAACATTTAAGAACAGTTAAGATAGGTAAACATTGTTGATAAATATAAATGTGAGAAAGTCTGTTTTTTTCCAGTTAATGAGGATTGCCAGGTTAAAAAACCCTCTAAAACTACAGCAGTATATAAAATGCATTTTTTTTCTTTTTTGCTATTCCCTAACAGCTATGCATTATTTGTTGCTCTTCAACCGTTTCCTATATTTGCCGTTTAAACTCTCTAAGGAAATACATTGGTTGACAGCTTTATGAGGGACACTTTGTGAGCACTGGATCAAATCCCTGTTTGCATTTAGAACTGCTTTAGTTCTTAACGGTTGAAAGTTCAAACGGTGTTAAAAACATCCCTCATTTTGCACCGTACTGACATGATACTGTCTAGTTTATGCTGCGAATTTGCTGCCTTTAAATCCATGCAGCAATTTGATTGTTGTTTGGCGACTGTGAAAACCACTACACTACTGTGAACTCAAAGTTATTTTCAATAAAATTAGTTTGAGATTATATGAGGTTTGTGAAATACAGTAGTGGAAGTTGCCATCCCAAAATGGGTACATGGTTTTCATTAAGGAATTGATATTATATATATATATATATTGGGAGTTTAAACATTACTGAAAAATACATTTGCAGTTAGCAGGCTTAAAGACTTCTTTCTTTTCAACAGATTTGGAGTGCATGAATTGTTTTTTGCCAGAGGCCTTGCCACAGTTCTAAGAAAGTGGGAAGTCAGTTTCCCCTGGAAACTTTCAGAAGGAAAGTTGAAGAAAGTTGGGGCAGGGTCATGCAGAGGTCCAGATGAATCAAGGTAATTCAGCTGAAAGAACAGCTGAGAGTGGGCAGGCAGGTGAGTCTTTCTAGAAGTTTATGCTGAGCAAATGGGGAAGACTGCAGATTAAGCAGCTCACTTTGATCAATCCAGTGGAGATTAAAAAAAATGAGGAAATTGAGTTTACAATACCCAGGAGGGATTTTTAGAGAAGTAAATTCATAAACATAGATACTAACATTTACTAGGCAAAGTATTCATTGAGGTGCCTTTGCAATCTGTCAGTGAGTTGGTGTGTGGAATGACAATTTGTTTCAGCAAAGGTAAAGTACATTCTCAACTTGAATCAAGAGGTGCTTTAAAGTATTTGTGGAAGGTTTTGGAATTGCGTTTGTTCGTACGAGTTATTTTTGTTTTGTCTTTTGAGATCCTCAGGATATGCTTTAAGGTACATTCACAGTGGGCAAATGTCTGAAATTATGGATCATGCATCATGATCTCTATCGTGAAGTGACAAAAGTCAAGTGACAAAATAAATTATTTGAACAAATGGGAAAACTTTTAAATTCAACTTCTAAGTTTAAAAAGTGTAATGTAGTGTAGAGTAATTGAAAAAGGGAAACATTCTGTCTTGCAAAATGTTTTTGTAACTCAGCTCATGTTAATTGATACTAAGTAATTTCTATCTTGTTTGTATATATTAAGCTACCCATTACAATTTCTCAAACGTGTTGTTTTCATAGTCTGCTTACTTCTAAATGCTTACATTTTCTTTATAAAGGACATAGCTAAGTAAAGCAAAAATGTTGAAAATTTGTTAATGGGACCCATAAAACGGCACACATCAAAAAAACACTTACCAACCACAAAAGGTTTGTAATCCATTCCTTTACTTTTGTGCAATGATTCTCAAGCCATAACTGTTTTTTTTATCAGTATCTGACTAAATATGATTTGTTTGTAATGGTATTATATTAAAGACCGGCGTCTGTTCAGGTAGATCTTTGTTTTATTTCATATTGAATATGAAAGTTGAAAGCTTGATTTGATTGATGTGGAAGTCAGGAAATGCAGTAGAGTTTTGCCTGATGTAATGAGAGTAGAGTTGTGCAACTAAAGTTGACTATAATTTCGGTCAGATTTCTAAGCAACTAGTGGGGTGACAAAATAACTTATTACCTAGAAAAACTAATGCAATAATGGTAATGATGGAGGCTTTCATCACATGTCAGCAATTTAAGCAGTTAGTTCAAATTAAGACTGAATGTGAAAGAACGTTACTTCTGACAAAGCAGTCACGTGTTTTAGGAAACTCCTTGTCTGATTGGGCACTAAAAGATTTGACAAAAACCATGGAAAGGGGGTTTAAAAGAGAATAGCAAATGTTGCTAGTTGTTTTTTCTAAATCTGAAAATAAAACCCCAAATTCATTCAGACATTCTCTGGACAAGAGAGCAATTTCATTCCATTTTAAATTTTAAAATATATTTTAACTAAATGCATATTAGTTTTTACATACATTTTGATTTTCCTTTTTAAAATGTTGACAGGTAAAAACAGTTGTATAGATAAAGCTCAGTTGAAGATTAGGCTGTAATCCTCAATTAAAGGTATAGTAGCTACAGAACACGAGTATGGAATTCCCCCCTTTCTGTATGAGTCTATAGATGCACAGGGGATATTTGAAGGAGTCATGTGCAATTACTGGCATCCCTAAAGCCTTCAGCTTGTTTATAGGTAAGAAGAAAACAACTCTATTTTTGCTTGTAGGGGTTGGGGGCTTTGTTGGTTTATCCCTATTGTTTTGTCCCCAAGATCAAATTTTCTCAGGTGTTACTGCTTTGTACCCTTAATTGACAACAACCTAAAAGCTCCTGACATTTGTGAGGATCCTGTCTTCTAAAGAACTCTGATTCAGAAAGATAAACTGAGCATTGATGACAAAATCTCATAGATTGAAGCAAATTGTAACACTACATTATCTTGATCTGTGGACACCCAAGCAAGGATTTGTTTCAGGCGACTCTCCCTAGAAGGGATATTTAATCAGAATCATTCTGCTGTAATATTTCATACCAGATTTATGGTCAAATGTTTTTGTTTTTCATGCACTGCCTTGCAGGTGTCTTCTCCTCTGTTAGTCAATGTTTTGATGCAAGGTGTCATTTTTGAAATATGTTTGTTATTTTCATAAACACTTACACAGGATTCAGTGCATCTGAATTCGAATGTATAAAGAACTAATCCTATTCTGATTCTTTATTAAATTAAATAATCCTAGGGAAAGGCTGTCACCATCATTACACTTCATGTGCAGAATCTATTTAAAACATGTAAACAAATCGACTGGATGGTTGCTGATACTGGATATTACTGTTGCTTTAAATTGCTGAATTATACCATAATCACTGATGAACCAAAACGTTCAAAGAGCACAAACACCAACTCGAACTAACAAGGATCAAAGAGACCTGATATCCCAATTTTAATGAGACCTATTTTGGCATAATATCTTGACTACTATATCATAACAGTAATAAAGCAATAAATCAAATGTTTTCCTGAAAACTACAGATACAGAGAAAGAAATTTACCTAAATAAACTATTTGGAATGTCCTGCATTGATCCACAATCGTTATTTTAAAAAATATCTAAATTTTATCTTAAATTGAACTTTTTACCCCTTTATATCTCTGCACTGGAATAGTGAAACTAAGAAAATAATGCCTTACCAAGGTACTAAAGCGAACGGCAAACTAGTTTAATTTCATATGTCATTAAGTCCTTCCATTAACTCTCAAAATAAAAAGTCAAAACATTACACACATATTATTTCTTTGTACAGAGCCATAAATTTAAGAAACTCAAACCTATTTTTGTGTACTTGGCTTGCGAAACTGTAATAATGGTGTGCATACTGTTTTGCTGCTCTATTCACTGCATCTGTTATATAACCAACTCTGTTCTTTATGCTAGAAATGTTATCATACCAATGCCCTAAAATATTACCAAAATAAGGTTTTCAGGTCATAAAGCAGGGAGAAGATATTTTATGTTTTTTATTTAGTTTGTTTTCTATCACAAAATTAATTAAATTATTATGTAATTATTTAAAAACATAAACAAAATGAAATTAAGAAAAAAGGCATCTACATTTTTATAGAGAAAATACGAAATGCTAAAAATGCTTTAGCAGCATTACTGCCACCTAAGAACCTGGAGTATAGAGGTTCCTTGAAATGAGTGAACCGAAATATTGTTTTTCCAAGGTGCAAATACTTCCAGCTCTAATTTTAGTGCACCAAGTTGAGTTCAGACATACGTAATTTAGCAAAGTTCACAGACAATGTTACTTGTGAGAGACATAGGAGAAACCCAAGCAGCCTTTTCTTCCTTATCAGTAATATTGTAGAGTATAAAAACCTTTTGATTGTTAAAGAAAATCCAAGATGTTTTTGATCATCAAAATAAAATGTATAGGGGATAATACAATTTGCAAGCCAAACATACAGGCTTTAATAAAAATAAAAAAAGAATAATAATAATAGCAAAACGCCAATAATATTGATAATAATAACAATTTAAGAATCTATAAAGCATAGAGAAAAGCTCCAATGATTATGGTATTTTCGAAAATACCACAAAAAAAATGGACAACACGTACGAAATAAGAACTTTTATTCATAATATATTTATACTTGTACACAAGTAAAATAAAATGCATATCTATGATTTCATTGCAATCCCCAATGAATAAAATAACAGCATTCATTTCATAATTGCTCCCTATATATCCTTTCTGTCATGAAAATATAGAACTAAAATCCAGGGGAGGTAAATCCTTTGCTTTATAAACATAAAAAAAACAACATTACAACAAATGTATGTTTTTGAATAAATAATGAGGGGGCGGGGGGTTGTTTTTTCTTTAAACAGATCAAACATTCTTTATGTGCACTTTGTCTCTGATTTCCTGTATGGAGCTTTTTTCCCACCGTTGTTTTGTCTTCCTGTGGTCTTTCTAAGCAGTAAAAGCTTTTAAGAGGGAAAAGGGCGGATTCTCCAAAGTGTAGCTTAGACACAGTACAGCTGAGTACATAGAGAACAAACAATTTTGCGCACCAAATCAATATTTACATCAGTTCTGAAGTGTTCTGTAAAGGCATCCATATCTTTTATTGTACTCTTTTCATTATTGTTTTTTTTCCAGCAATGTTGTGTCAACACGGCTTCTTGCTTCCAAGTCACAGTCTGCTGTAAATGTCACTGGATCTTCTGTATCATTGTCATTAGCATAAACATTCTTGAGTCCTTTGTGCAGAGTACTGTCAAAAGTCCTAAGACATGGCTAGAAATATCCAAATCGTGGGAATGATAATAAAGTGCAGCATTTGTAAGGTAGAGCTCGCGTTTTTACTGCAGTGGGCGTCCAATTTTGGTTTTTTGGAGCACTTCTTTTTCTTTTTGTTTGATGCTGTAGATGATTCTGGATTTTCTATGAATTCAGGGCTTAGATTTTCCAAAGTCTTGTCCAGGTTGTTGGACAAGGTCCCCAGTGGCCCATCGTTTTGCTTATTCTGGGTCTCGTTTTTTGTTCTTTCTTGCTGATTGTATTTGGTCTTAGATATGTTCTCCTTTGCCTTAGGGGTAATTTGGCGATTCTTTCCAGAAAGGATGGAGGACTTATCATTATCTCCAAGGCAACACCTGGGAATGTTGTCGCCTAAAGGGCTTTCAGTTGAGGAAAATTTCCCAGACTCTGCCTTGGAGTTAAAGAGGGTTGTCTGGATTTGTGGTACCTCTACACATCCCTCCAATTCTTCACTTTTCAGCTGTTTCAGGTCTTTTTCTTCCAGAAAATCTGGGATATGGCACTCCAATTCTGAGCTGGAACCCTTGAAACGTTTGAACCAGTCCCATAAGGTCCTAGCTCGGCAGTCACAAACCCACTGATTCCCATTCAAACGCAAATACTGAAGTGAAACCAGAGGGTCCATTGTCTCTCCAGTCAAGACAGTCAGGTTGTTAAAAAACAGGAATAAGGATTTTAGTTTACCAAGATCAATAAAAGCCCTGGGCTGGACAAAAATCACCCTGTTTTGGTGTAGCAGTAGCCGATCCAGATTTATTAAGCCACGGAACATGTTGTCTGTTACTATCTTTATCTTGTTATTGTGCAGATAGAGATAGGTAAGGTTCGCAAGGTCCACAAATGTGTCATCATGCAGAGTAAGAATGTTATTGTCGTGCAGGTAAAGATACTGGAGTGAGAACATTCCTCGGAAAACTCCAACAGCTAGTTCTGACAGGCCACACCTGTGCAGGTGGAGGGTGTGCAGCTTGGTTAAGCCTCGAAAGGCTGTTGGGCTAATGGTACGGAGGTTGCTGTTATCGCCAATGTCCAGTTCTTCCAGTTTTTCCAGACCAAAAAAGGCTCCAGCCTCAATGTAGGTTATATTGTTTGAGTAGAGCCAGAGAACAGTGAGATTGTGGCAAGAACTAAAGCTTGTGGACCTCACCACTGTCAGCTTGTTACTCTGGAGGAATATCCTTTGGCTTCGTACCGGAATCTCTGTAGGAATGGAAAACAGTCCTTGTTGTTGGCAAGCCACTGTGGGCCTGGGCTCACTGTAGCACACACACTTGGCAGGGCAGCTGTCAGTTTGAGGCATTAGGTTCAGCCACATTACCAGGAAAAGGAGTCGCCCCCCTGTGGAGACACAAAAAAGAACCAAGTGGATCAGTAAATGAGGTTTTAAATACGGAATATAACCAGAAATTTGGTGGACAGTGGCCAAAAAACAATAAAAAAGGCAATTAAGGCTATATCTATATAAGCTTCATATTCAAAGACAATAAATATTTGTTTTGGATCATTTAAATAAGAGACAGCAGAAATTAAATAAAATCTAATTTTCAATTGTTTTCTTTAAATTAAGTTGATTTTTATAAAGTGGACTCTGGATATGTTTGTGGACTCAACTGTGGACTCATTTTGAGCCTGTTGGGTCACTTTTATGGAATGATCCTAATCTAATCAGGCATACAAAACTTAAGGTGTTTTAGAGCTGACATAGTACCTGATTGTGTGAGAGAAACTAGCGTGTCAAGCAGAAAGAAAAGAAAGACAAAAAATGATAGTAGGAAAAGATAGCATAAATCAATGGACATTTTTTGTAAAGAGAGCTATAATATATCCTCCATTTATACCTTATTAGACATAAACTCGCGGAATAAGTGTTCATGTTCAGGAATGACCATAAATTCTTACCACATGCGGGAAATTTGAGATTTGTTAGACAGGGCATCAATACGTCTTTGGAAGGTTATACTGAAAGTTACAGTAACTGTAGTTTATCTTCAACAGATTCTGTGAAAAAGATGAAAGTAGCGCTGTGTTCTAAAAAAAAATAAAACTTACAATAGGGTGCCCTAATTTTACACTGTTGTTAAACAGTGCAAAGCAAATCTTTTGGCTATATTTAAAGACATAAAGATTGTTTAATCTCTGAACTCAGACATTTAAGGAGGATGTTTTATCAGATTTTTTTAATACGTTTTTGCCATATAACTTAGATATCAATAGTCTTCTACTACATCACTGTATTTGTGTAAGGAGCGGCTTAAAACTGTAACGTTCAAGAAGTGTGTTTGCACTAAAAATAAATTATATTCACGTGTTTACCCATGTTAAAAACGTATTTGTGTGTCTTCTTCCAATGTCCAGATAAGTTTCTAAACAAACTATTACTAATGAAATGGGGTTAGACAATGCCACATAAATGATGCCTTCTGGCAGTATACAACCATACAACCGAGCGAAAAATAAAGCTGCTTACGATTCCTTCATGTACAGATGAAGTTTCAACATGTTACAATCTGGGATAATCATACGATGACAGATACTACTCCAATACTCTGAATCCTGTTCTAAATGTGGTCTTTGCTCAAAAATTTCCAATTCTTGCTCCAATACACATGTAAGGAATTCAAGGGATGGCAGGCATGACAGCTGGTGACTGTGGCGAAAAATGCATGAGCCTTACTCATCCCTCCCTTCACCCCACTCTCATTCGCCTGCAAAGTGTTGTGGTGCAGCTTATTTCTGGACCTTGTTAAACAGGGCTCTGGTGTGGCCTGACAGCAGCCCTCTGCTGCACTTTCCTTCTAGCCTCCCTGCTCAGCCGTCAGACTGCCACCAGAAAGCTGTCAAGACTTCCCACTCTTTCTGCACGGCAGCACTTTTCCCTCAGCACTCACAATAGCGATATTTTACCGCACAGCACGCTTCGTGTATCTGCTCCGTCGCCTTCATTTTTTTCCTTCTCTCTCTCCTGTCTCTTCATAACCAGGTTATTTCTCCCAAACTTCATGTCAAAGCTTGAAATGTTTAAAACTGAACAGTATATGATTTATCCTTTAAAGCAACTGCTGAGAGAAAATATAATCCCTAATTGTTAGTAACCCTGTTGATCTACTCTTGAATTAAATATATTGTCACATTTGCTTCACAATGAAAAAATTCTATTATCCTTTGAACAATAGAAATCCAATAGAAATCTGATACAATAACATCAAGATTAGATCATGTGACTCCTCAGTCATGGAATTAACTTAGTTAGTATTAATCAAGACACACACACACACACACACACACACACACACACACACACACACACGCACACACAAAAACATTAATGTTAAAATGGAACACCCACTACACCCGCAAAAGATGTACAGTATATTTTATTTCTTATATTATTTCACAGTAACAAATAAAACATTTAAAATAGAAACAATTGTTCAATGTTTGTCCCACCCACCTTTAGGTAGGTGTGGACCGATCTGATATTGTATATTGGTCCCATATAAAAAAAAAAAAAAGCTGATAGAGGACTGCATTGGCCCAGCACATGCAGTCTGTTCCAGCATCTAATGTGTGCCACAATTTTCTATTCAGCAGCCTGTATCCAGTATGCAGCGCTATCACGATCACTACAAAAGCGTTTGCCAACAAGTCGCAATGAGTAGGAGTGATGTTAGTTGTTGTAAACTACGGTTCCCTATTTGAGTAATATCAATCAAGCAAAGCCTTTTTAACTTATGTAGACTTATGTAAATTCATGCCAATATTGTATTGGGTCAATAATGATATTGTGTTAGAAGTAAAAGGGTTATATCAGTACAGTTCTAAATTGGTTTTGTCCATTATTTCCCTTACATCATAATCTGATTTAGAAATTATCTCAGTAGTTTATTCCCATTATTACCAGCCTAACTACATTTAGCAAAATAAGCAAATACCTCTGCATTTGACAGTGTTATACTGCTTAAACATTGCTATAACATAACAGCAAGGACGGCTGTATAGGATTACGTTTGTAAAAGTTTTAATGAATCAAAAGTTTATTTTTTGATGCAACATTTTGTTGCTCGACAGTTGGAATTGGAATCTGCAATTAAAACTGGTAAGAATTATTTTCCACATGGAATTTTGTCTTCAAGGACTTTGTAAAATTGGAATTCCTTGTTGGACCATCTCCTTTAACCAAACATGCAACATGTTTGTTTTGGGGACAAAAGGGAAGAAACCAAAAAAGTCCAAAGCCCTGTTGTAATGCTATTTGAAAATGTCAGTTTACATGGAAGTACAGGAACTTTTTACCGAATCACAATAGCATGTATGTTAATAATGATATTCTACTGACAAGCAATGTGAAACATTCCTGGTTGATTTCGTTACTCCTGGTTCTAAATGTACCATGTACTGAAAATAAATGTATAACAGCTAATATTCGCATAATTTACTATTACTGGCTTTGATTTCAATTCTTAATGTTCTCTTCTCTCAAAATATCACCCAGAGCAGTTTCTTCCCTTTTTCATATTCTACCAGCAGCCCTTTTCTTGGTGACTCATGATTGTACAATAGTGATCTCCATTTGAATAAAAGCAGAAAAGTACCATTTCAGATCTTTTTGAGTGGAAGTAAATCATGTTACATCTTGCAATGTGCTGTTAATGCTAAAATCACTGTATGCTGTTGCTTGGGCCCTATTGTGCCTAACAGTTTCTTTCAGATTAACCCATCCTGATGACAAAATGCAGCATTGTAGTTATTTGACAATATCTCATTCACATTAGAATAGGGAATAACTTCATGTAAGATACAATACCAATGATTTTACAATCAAACTACAACACTGCCCATTAAAGAGGAATTCAATCAACCCGAAGCATTTTTTTAAATTTAAACTTATCAATCAATAGATGAGATTAAAAACTTTCTGGAAAGTTTTCAATTGGATGGCTTGGTTTTATTTCACAATACTCCCTAATACTGGCTCTTCCTTGCTTTATTTCCTACTTGATGAAGTTTTGTATCAAAGTGTGATAAACTATTTATTACTATAGCACCATTTCAAGCTGTGAAAGCAAATGACAAGAAATTCTTATGTGTCTGTCGGTAAGTTGTTTGTCCTGTATGTGCATTTTTACTTGATTTCTAACACCCAAGTGTCTGATGTGTTCCCAATTACCAGAAAAATTCTGCACAAGGCAGCAACTATTTATTTAGCAGCAAAAAAAACACTGCATATGTCATTGTTCTTAGATAGAGATATAACAGTACACCTACCGGACAAGACTGACTTGCTTGTCTTCTTATGCTTGTCTAATTAAGATTCAGTCCTAAAGCCTAAAAAGCATTTCGTATATCAATCTTTATGCCTTCATAAAATCGTAACCTTTTTAGCTTAAAGGTATAGGAGAGGATTTTATCAATAGAAAAATTTCAATGGAAAATCCCATTGAAAATGACAGCCAATCAAAAACGACCGGTGGTGAAAAATAACTGGGTGTCAATGCGGAAATACGCGATGACGTACATCACTAATGTCCCCACCCACCCGACCCGTACAATGCGCGCTCATGTTTTAATTTGCGCATGCGCAGATTGTTGTTTAGGAAGTAAAACGGTACGGACAAGACGCATCATTCACCATTGAAGAGAGGTTCTCCCCGTACGGCAGCGAAAATGGAAGCTCGCAAGAGAAAAACCGTGTTCGAAGTGTCAGACATGTTCACAATTCTGTAATAAGTCCGATGCGGCGCCAGAGGCTGTGGTCCCACAGATGTAAACAGACTGCATGTGCTGAGGAAGTGTGCGCTCCCAATACCAGGGGGTGTTACTGGAGATGAGGTGGCGCATGCGCAGTGTTGAGAAAATGAGAATGAGCTGAAGATCCTCTCCTATACCTTTAAGATTATTAACCAATCTCTCTGAGCAGATGAGAATTTGAACTAGAGATAATCAAAACCTGTGAAAGAGCCCCTTAGTTTGGCATCAATACGAAGCTGTAAACTACATGTCAACTTTGGCATTATAATTGCAAGCCAGTTGAAACATTCCTGTTTACTTTGAAAAAAAAAAACATCCCAGATTGCCTTTAAAAGCATGCTGTAGGATCCCACACATAAGAGAAGCCCCTACAAACAAGCTATTAAATAGCATAGAAATACACAAAATTATCATTTAGTCCTCCATCTTCCAAAATGTTGTTTTTCTACCATGTATAACAATTATTCAAAAGTGAAAGTGGGTTTCTTTAATGCTTTTACGATGTTAGTCAGCTTTTATATTCGTAACTCATGTCAAATCCAATCTAAACATCAAGGATTGTGGTAAGAGGGTTATTCAATTTTGTCAACAAAACTGAGCAACACTAATAATTCACCAACAATACCCATACTGACAGCAGCATGAGAACACTTTTCTGCACAGACTAGATTTAGCCGAAAATATTATTATTGCTAGATCTGGTACTAACATCATGGATGAAAGATTTGGAGATAAGCTCCTCACAGTGATACATTTCAAAGGATAACGTATACTTTGTAAAGAGTGGAGTACAGTGGGATCCTGTTATTTGCAAATTTTGGGAGTACCACCAATCACGACTGGCGGAAATCTGCAAATACTTGACATTGCCTTCAAAACACACATATAGCTGCTTATTTCACTGTTCTAACCCTAAATATGCCTAAGTATGCAATAAAACACACAGCGGAAACCATATGTAGATAGTGTGGTAATGCTAAGCACACTCAGGGCCTCTGTCTTTGAAAAACCTCCAAGGTAGTACCAGGTAAGTATATTTTATATACCACACCTTACCTAACTACTGCTTTTGAGAAAAGTCCAGTTCATGTGCCCATGTCCTGATTGACAAAAAATACATATTTATGTACACTGAAAGGAGTTTAACTGGCTAAAAAAAACAAAAACAAACTGTGGCTTCAGCTTAATGTTGCAACGCCCGAGAAGAAGCCAGAGTACCTCACATTCTGTTTGAAAAAAACCCCATAAAAGATGTCAGAGTGGAATGAGTTGTTTACTCATCAGGGCATCACTTAACCAGTTATGTTACTCATTTGCATATGTCCCTGGCATGTTTGCATTTTTAAACAAATGCTCAATGCTTCCTACAGTTAAAATGCAACATCCCTTTTGACATTTTCCCCATGAGCCAAAATGCTCAAAGTAGACAGGGAATGTAGGTAAAGAATATTTAGCCGCTGATTCATCACGGTAGCTTTACTTTGAAGGTACTGGGAACAAACAGCAACAGCTAGCATGTCTTATCCCTTTGCCTAGAGTGGAAGTGATGTCTCTGTCATATAGGAATCACATCGGTCCCCGGAGGGACCTCCAGGCCTCTTTCTTATAATATGCATTAGTTTTGCTGCAAACCAGGCGGTCATTTAATGTACTGATAATTCCTTTTTACTGGGTAATCTATCATATGCAATGTCTATCCATGAATGTACACTTCCAAATGGGAAATGTGGGCAAAATTCAGTTCTATGAAGATCTATGAAGATTCTACGAAGATCAATCAATCACAAAAAGTTAGGGATATTTGGCTTTCGGGTGAAATTTGTGGAAAATGTAAAAAGTTCTTGCTACAGTGATATCATATCACGAAAGTAGGACATTTAAGGTAGAAGGATGCACTGGTGTTTCCTCATCTCAAACAATTTGTTGAAACAAAAGTTAACAACAATGGTGTGTACACCACAACAAAAAATGTCCAAGTCTCAATAACTCGTCATGTGCCCTTGAGCATCAATTACAGCTTGACAATGACGTCTCATGCTGTTATCAAGTCAACTTATTGTCTGCTGAGGCAGGGCAACCCAATCTTCTTGAAGGGCAGCCCTCAGGTCATTGAGGTTTTGGGGTGCTGGAGAAAGTGTAGGCCACTACATTTGAGGTACACCAGTCTCCAAACAGCCGTTCCCTGATGATGAGACCCTGATGAGCTGGAGCATTGTCGTCCATGAAGATGAAATAATCCTGTGTTGTTCATGTAGGGGCACAATCACTGGATTAATGATGTTATTCAGGTAGTATGGGCTTGTCACTGTACCATTCACAAAGTGTAGGGCAGTTCTATACAGAATGAACACACCTGCCCACACTGTGACACCGCCACCCCCAAAAGCTCGTCTGGTGACAACAGTGGCTGATGCATGGCGCTCTCCTTGACATCTCCAACATCGTTGGCGGCCATCATTTCTGCTCAACGTGAATCGACTTTCATCAGAGAACAGCACTGAGGCCCACTGGTCCCTCATCCAGCGTAAATGCTCCCTGGCCCATGCAAGACGATGACGCCTGTGCCTGCTGGTGTGGTCAGGTACCCTTGCAGGTCGTCTAACATGCAGACCACGCCGATGTAAACGATTTCGAATGGTCTGACGTGACACTTGGGTGCCTCTCACCTCCCTTAAACGTGCCTGGAGTTGAGTGGCATTAATCATACGGTTTCTTAGGGCATTGTTCACAATGTAGCGGTCATAGGCATGGGATGTGGCCAAAGGACATCCACTTCTACACCTTTCTGTAACTTTTCCAGTCTCTCTGTATCTCTGTTGCAACCTGCTGATAACACTCTGTGACACTCTGAGCTCAGTGGCCACGTCCGTCTGAGAACGTCCTGTTTGAAGCATTGCAATGGGCAGGTACTTTTGATCCATTGTTAGGTGTCGTCTTGGTTCTAATAATGTCATAATGTGAACAGCCTGATGAGGACAACTGTTTATTTTGAATGAATTATGCCTATGAGCATATGCTAATTTATCATCACAACTGCATTGGATTAAAAAATAACAATAATTCAAGCCTGCTTTAACTCTGTCGGTGCAGTTTTAAATAATTAAATAAGCATATAATTCTTAATTCTTCATCATTTAAAAGTACAGACACCAAAACAAACATATGAAAAGTTTTAAAAAGTTAGGATGTAGTATTCTTACAGTAAATCCATGCTTTTTATTCTGCTTCAAACTTTTTTTTAACACATTCTAATCATGTGCTTCTGCTTTTGTCCATGTGGAGCTTCTTGCTTCTTTGGGGAAAAAAGTGAGAATTACAGAGTAGCCTACAGTCACACGGTCACAGTAAACCAGGAGAATATTCTATTAAAGTTTGCTTTGAACCTCTCTTCCCTTCATAGGCCTGTGAAAAGTTTTATTATATGGGGAAAATGGTCTTCATTTTCAAGAGGACCACTGAGTAGCAAAGGAATTGGTTGGCAGGGCAAATTCATATGAAAAAAGGTTGAGTTAAAAAAGACTACGCTGACCTTTTTATTGCATGTGTTACTGGAAGTTACGTTTTCATAAGCCATACTTTTCCTTCTTCATATTGCTGTTTTAAGTTAATCTTATTTCTAAAGGTAAAATTCCCTCAGAGTTTAGCAGTTTGCAATGTAAACGTTCCTCAATTCCTGCAAGCCAGAAGTCTCAAGTATTATCACTCAAGTTAAGCCAAATGGCAAATAAAGACGTCTATGTAAATCTTAACTCAAGTCAACCATACAATTATGCAAATGCTGCACAACGTCCAATTTGTAAACTTTAAATGTCAATACTGTATGAACAACAATCAGCAAATATATGAACAGTAATTTATACAGAATATGAATATTTATATGAACAATACATTTACAAAATGAACTAATATTTCTTAGGGCCAAAACAGGCAGCAGGTTTAGAATGAATAGTAATAAAAGTACAGCATTGTGCAGTAAATGATAATCATGTACAGTGATATAATTACTTTTTTCTGCCCTTTTCTAGTGTCACTCATCTATCTTATCCATACTGTACAATGCATTTTAAGAAATAACATCAATACAATAAATTATAAATGTGAAGGGCAACGGATGGTTACTAGTGATATAAGCAACATGGAAGTTTTATGAAAGTTTTATTTGAGTAAATCTTAATTTTTCTATAATATTATAGTTGCTATTTAACATTTAAAGGTTAAGTAAGTTTATATAGTATATACAAATCATTTTGTAAATTTTTTACATTTGAATCATAATAGAAAAAAAAAAAAGTCTTGCCCACTAAACAAAACCAAATGTAGCTTGACTAAAAGAGTGCCAACAGCTGTTACTATCAAACAAGATTACAATAAGATAATATCACATATGCTATAGCAAATCAAATTTTTATGTACCGTATTTTCTGAACTATAAGTCAAATTTTTTTTCATAGTTTGGCGGGGGGTCCGACTTATACTCTGGAGCGACTTATTTTTGAAATTATTAACACATTATTATATCATATCACATTATTTTCACACTAAACTGCAAGAGGGCTTTATAGCCTGTGTTGATAACTTCAATTTAGAAAAACAACTGAGAAGGTCTTAATAAAAATGGCACCAAAAAGAAAATCATATTCTGCAGATTACATGCTGCAAGCAGTAAAATATGCAGCCGAAAACGGTAATCGAGCAGCAGAAAGAAAGTTTGGTGTTAGCGAGAAACTTGTAAGGGACTGGCGAAAAGCAAATGTTACTCTTACTGAAATGGAGAAAACCAAAAATGGCAATTGTGGGCTAAATTGGTACGCTAAAACATTAGCATACCTTACAATTATTCAGCCTGTTGTTGCCTCTATTCTATTTTATTTTAAATTGCCTTTCAAGATGACACGTCTGTTCTTCGTGTTGGATTTTATCAAATAAATTTCCCCCCAAAAATGTTACTTATACTCCAGTGCGAATTATAAATGTCTTTTCCTTCTTTGTTATGCATTTTTTGGCTGGTGCGACTTGTACTCTTGAAAATACGGTAACTATAAATATCAGCTGAAATTAGCCATTTTTGTCTCAGTTGAAATACTTTTTCCCCCCCTATAGGTAAGAATATACACATGGGGGTAGCAAAGGAGACTATGCGATAAAGGCTGAAGAAAATATGGATATACTCAAAATGCAAACAAAGATGAGCCCAGAGATGTCACTGTTTCATGCCGGTGTACATATAGATCAATACTCTGAAGTCATGAGGCTGAACTACAAGTGAAGTCAAAAATCACTGGTGTAAGTCGACTTTTAGGGGGTTTGTATTTTTAAGATCATTAATGTTGTTCTTTACGATGGATTGTAAACCAAGTGATGTAACTTAATTTCACACCTCTGCGTTGTTGCTCTTCATTTTCTACTGTTAAGCATTTACGGTTGAATTACTTAGCTTTACTGACATGTTTTTTAGATAGTTTTTTACATTTTTTGTCAAGACATACAGCAATGTTTCTTTAAATAGTATTGAACAGTGGGTTTCTAAGCATACATCTCTGTGGTTTCAACAGATCAGAAAAAATTAAACCACGGACAATCGTCCTTACAACTATGTTAAACCAAATGTAATGATCTTAAATATAGATGCAGTCAGCAGATATACCTGGTTATTTAGGACATGATAGACCAGAGACTTAGGCAGTAGGCCCCTTGGTTAATCAGGGTGTCTTGCAGGGGCATTAGTGTCAGCCTCAGATTGCACAGTACGACACAATTAGAAGATGAACGGGAGGGACAGATGAGGTCCTGTTTGACACACATCTAACGCAACCCTTGCCCAAGCAGATGGCTCATGAATAACTGAAGGAACCAGAGTTCGGCAAGCAGGAGGAAAAACCCAGCCTAGCAACAGTCTGATATCTTAAAAACAAGGTGATGGATGCATATTATGAGCTTCTGCATACATGGAATCTTCCCCGTCTGAAATGAAATCAATACACAGCACTTTTGTTCCGGTTCGGCAGAGAGGTGGTGATGTCAAACTACTGGGAAGTGACAGCAGTAACAATAGGCAGTTGACTGGCTATATCCTGACAGTGATAGAATGTGCTTGCAATCAGAGGGATGTCAGATCGAATCCCTTCTCAACTGGCAAGCAATTGGAAGGGAGAGTGGAGGTGAGGAGTTCTCCCTTTCAACAACAGCCATCAAATTACCATCGACCCTTCAATGATGCACTGACCTCCCAGATACTCATCACTACTCAGCAGGGTATCAGTCAGCAGTGTGTTGTGCTCAACATTTGCAAACTGCAAACACTGTATAGTTAAAGGAGTCACAGCCCTTTTTTTAAGAAACTCTTTGTAATCTCATACACTGGGTCACTTTGATTAGTTCGGAATGTTGCATAATTATATAAACTAAGTCTATGATACTTTTAACTGCAAAATTGGTAGCTCACAGTGAATTAGCCAATTACTTGGCAGCAACTAAAAGCCTTTATAGTTGAAAGGAAAAAGTGTATGGTGCAAAAGAATGTGAAAAAAGGAGATTTAGGAGACATTGAATACGGCATGTCCTGGTGCCAGATGGGCTGGTCTGAAATTTCAGAAATTCCTGACCGAGAGGGATTTTTGCACATTTGAATCTCTGATCTGAAAATGGTTTGAGAAAAGAGAAAACATCCTTATAAATTCCTCACTAATGTCAGAATACAGTAGCATGGCAACAGTGGCTTTAATAAGAGTGTTTTAAACTATGAGGAAAATTATATGTGAACACACAACAAGCTGAATTAAAAAACCCTATGAACTAGGTTGTGATGGTAAACCCAGGAAATAATGATTGTAGCAGAAAAACCTGGTGCATTGGAAACATGGTTTGTTGGCTATAGTATTAGCTGAGTCTCTCAATAGTTATTCAACATTACCTAAATGCCACATCTGACCTGAATATTGGTGTTGATGATTTCTCCATCCATTTATGAACACATACGATACACTATATACTGTACTACAATATCAATACTAAAAAGAGATTGTTGTACCCCGTTTGGACTATACCTTTAAATGAGAAATAGTTTGCATATTAATGCAACAAGGTTATTGAAGCTTTTTGTAATTAAGATTTTTCCTCCAATCAATTTTGTATACGGGCTGCCATGTAAACTTTAAAATTTACGTCTCTAGTTGTAGGAATACATCCATTGTACAATCACTACAACATGTATTGGACTAATAATTAGTTTTAATATCATCAAATAATTGTAAGATACATTAAACAACATAATTTAGCTAATCTAATGACACCTTACTTGAGTAGTGTTGAGGATACCCGGTTTTCCTTGTTCTGATAGAGTACCTTGTTCTTCACCTATACTCCTCATGGATCTTTAATGTACGAGTTATTAATGACTAATCTGAGACAGAGGTATAAAATTAACACAAAACATTTATTACAGTTTTGGCTATAAACAGCTAAGCCAAAACAACCTGCCATCATTCCCGGAATCCTGTCGGAATTTCTGTTTCCTGACTCGTTATTTTATATCTTGTCACAAGAAGGTAGGCGGTTCAGTACAGCCCTCACAAACCTCCGTTCACGAGCCCAACTTTATGGCTGAGCCTTAACTTTATGGCCAACAGATGTTTGGGTTTCAGGCTCCTTATCAAGATGTACAGATCATCCAATATCTGACTCAACATGCGATCACAAAGCTAAGATCCAGCTTCCTGACATTAACTGCCCCGGAACAACTACGCGACCCCTCTGTGTGTGTGTGTGTGTGTGTGTGCATTTCTATTTCACCAATCTTTGCTCCTTGTTAAATCAGCAAGGGTATGTGTTTTTAAACCCAACAAGTTATAAAAGATTAATAATGCATGATTACATTGTAAAGTAATACAGACTAAAAAACAAGGCATCGAAGGAAATACAAATTTTAATTCTCACAACAGTAGGTATTTATCTTTACTAAAAACAGGAAGAACACCATCCAAATTGAACAATTATCATGTATTCTTAACAGCTTAACTAAATAAACACCATTGGTGCCCTGTATAAAAGAGCAAAGTAGATAAACAATGCCTTTTGCATCAATAATTTCGTAACGCACTTTTGAAAAATTTAAATTAGCTAAGTAAAAAAAGAAAAAAGTTATTTTTCTTCTGATAGTTTACTAAGACAACTTAACAGTGTCAGATGGTGATATACTCACAAGTCTATCACCATGCTGGCAGCAAACCAAAGTTGTTTCCCACATTTCTGCTAAAGCTCACTATGAAATGTTCCATGGAGTGCAATCGGGAATCAAGTCTGCCCGAGAGGTTATGCAGAATGGCTGAAATCCAGCTTCATGCCCGCCTCTGAGTGTTACAGACATGAATGATTTTCTCATGTGAAGCCATGTAAAATTCAGAAGATAAGTAATATAAACCGAAAATAATGCAAGCATCTCCCAAGCATAACTGTGTGGGGGTGTTGAAATGGTCTTCAGAGTCGAAGAAAGCAAACAATTCACAATGTCTATTTTAAATTTTGTGCTGTCGTTAGTGATATTGTTTAAAAGAGGGCAAAATGCTTTATCGCATCTGCAATATGCTACAGACAAAATACATTCAAGGATTTAAGGAGATTTTATTGTCATTCCATCACATGTAATACATGAGTTAGAACAAAATTACACATTCACAGTCCAGTGTCACCCAAAAAAATATCAAAATAAAGCTATTTCTTAGTCTATTTCTTACAGCTTATGCTCTGTAGCCTCAAGCCTGAGGGGAGTTGGACAAAAAGTGAGTGTGATGGGTGGGTAGGATCCTGAATGTAGCCCTTTTTCAGAATCTGGAGGTGTAAATTTATGTGGTGAGAAGGCTGACTCCAATAGTCCTCTGTTCAGCTTTCACCACTCTCTGCAGGGCTTTTCTGCCACACATTGATGCTTGAGCACAAGATGCTCTTCACCACACATCTGTAGAAGGAGGTGAGGACTGAGCTCCCGAGCCCAGCTCGTTTCAGCCTCCTGAGGAAGTAGAGCCGTTGGTGTGCCTTCCTGACCAGGGGGGAAGTGTTGTTGCTCGAGGTGAGGTTGTTGCTCAGGTGTACACCCAAGTACCTGTAGCTGCTGACCACTTCCACCGTGGCTCATCCGATGTGCAGGAGGAGGTGGGCATGCTGGCCCGGTCTGAAGTCCACAATCATTTCATTGATATTTTTTACATTGATGCGGATGGTTGTTCTCTCTGCACCACCCCTTCAGGTGTTTCACCTCCTGTCTGTAGCTGGATTCATCCCCCTTCGAGATGCAACACCACTGATGTGTTGTCCGCAAACTTCACAATATGACAGTCTGGATGGATAGCTGAGCAATCTTATGTGAGCAGTGTGAACAGGAGGGGGCTCAACACACAGCCCTGAGGGGAGCCAGTGCCGAGGATTATTGTGGGGGAGATGTTGTGAATCCTAACAGACTGCAGCCTGTTAGTCAGGAAGTCCAAGACCCAGTTGCAGAGGAGGGGGGCTCAGTCGAAGGGTGGAGAGTTTGTTAATCAGGATCAAAGGAATCATTGTGTTGAAGTCCACAAACAGCAAACGGACATAGGAATCCTTCTGCTCCAGGTGGGTGAGGGCGGTGTGGACCACAGAGGAGATGGCATCCTGTGTGGACCGATTTTCCTTGTAAGTGTATTGGTGTGGATCCACAATGGCGTTGGTGGTAGCTATGATATGGGTAAGGATTCTCAAAACATTTAGATATCTACTAAAGTGCATCTTTTTTTGGCAAAGTTAGAGGCATTGTTGTTTGTCCTGTGTGTCTCTGATCCCATGCGATTAAAAAAATAAATAAAAATAAAAACACTGGCCTGTCCTGGGGGCACTTAATGATGGCAGGAAAGAGGCACTAGCACACAAATATGGAATTAAACTAGAGAGAGTCCAGCAACACAAGTATACATAAATGCTCCACAAGAGTGAGTGGTGATAAAAAGTTAGCATAATGTTATAACGTAATGAAAATAATATGTTATGTCTTCCTAAATTGTTTTGAAGTTAGAGACTGAATTGTAAACACATAAAAAAGGTTTCTCTTTTAATTAACAATCTGTCTTTATCCCTCCATTTAGGGGTTCAAACACACCGTTTTAAAATATTTACTACATGATTTATTTTCATCTATTTATGTTCAAATTTAACCTTTTGTTTTTAGCAAAATGTCAAAATATTTCACAGTATTTTGTTTCATGTCTAAATTATGTTTTTAGCATAACTTTACATGTCAAGTCATCTAAAAATAATGACTTACATGTGCAAACGAAGTGAGCAATGGTGCATGAAACTGAGGAGGCTATGAGACCCTTGGTTTATCTACTTCACCGAAATGTGACTGAATAAGGCCAAATTAATCATTGGTGTAGTATTTGAAAACATTAACAACTCTGGTAAATATTGGATGAAAGCTTCAGATAATGTTAACGCCTCCTTATGTTAAGAGTGAGCACACAGAAGCAGCTAGGAGTGACAGCACCCACAGCATGCCTGGCATGTTTGCACATTGGAAGATATCATAGCACACAGAGATGCCATGGCCATAAGGAATGCTAAAATCACTGAATACAAATTTTTGTTTCGTTTAAATTCATCTTTGCTATAAGCATACTTTGGCTCCCTATGAATATTTCTCTTTTTCCTAAGCCTGAAAGTAAAGTGGGCACAAACATTATGTACTCCATCTTTTTTATTTGTTTTGTTCTGACAGCTTCATAAGTTTAAACTTGGAGATAAACATAGCTGCACATGAATTGAAGAAGCAGTAGATTTATTACAAAAAGTAAGGAACTCTATTTAGAATAGAATACCTTTTATTGTCATTATACACATTGTACAATGAGATTGTAGGGATAAAGACAGCCGTGAGCCGCTGCATCTGTGCGTGCCGCCATCTTGGACAAGCAACCATGTAATTGCTTGGTAGTGATGGGTATCTGAACAGAAAAATAAAGATTTTTTGTTTGTTTTTGGGGGTAAAATTTGAATTGGAATGGGTAAACTTTTAACTGGTATTTGTTAATTTTAAATTCAAAGCAAAAAGCAAGACAGTATTTTAAAATTTTTGTGGTTCTATGGAACTCAATATCTGGCCTCTTTCTAAAAAGAATAGCGTGTTATTTAAACAAAGCCATTATCCATCCATTCATCTATTATCCTAACCACCTATCATTGTGGGGTCGTGGGGATCTCCAACTCACATTGGGCGAGAGGCTGGACAGGTCGGCGTATATATATATATATATATATATATATATATATATATATATATATATATATACTAGAAATACTATATATATCTGTCTGTTGTAGACTGTCGTAGTCAATTTCAAGTCAAAATTGCAATAAATAATTCTGTATAGCAATGTTAAGTCAAAAAATTTATGGAAATAACTAATTAACCATCTTGTGTTTATCATATGAACAGCATTTGTGATATGCATCAGTGTAACAGTGTATGCAATAAAACATCTCAAATAAAACAAGAGAAAAAAAAGTAGAACAGTTAAAACATGCTGAGTTACAGTTAATTTATGGTGCAGGTAAACTTAAATAATTTGCAATTACTTATTGAACCTAAGCAATTTCACATAATTTTGAACATTACATTCAGACCACACTCCTTACCTGTTGGTGGTGGCAATTCACACCATAACATAAACTCAAGAAGTAGAAGAGGACACCGCCCTTGCATTAACTTATTTTATGACACTGAGCTCATGTAGAGCGTTCGGCCTTGCCAACTAAAAAAACGATCGCTATATTTAGTGACATTTATTTTAAAAAAGGTCCATGTAACACTTTTAGCTGAAATCCCTCTGCAGTTAATGTCTCTATAGAGCACTCCCATGAGCCTCGCCTGCTCCTGATTCCTGCAGTCAGTTTTACAGCACACTGTTCTGAGCAGGCAGCCATCTCAGGAGGAACGTACAGGTGTTCATTGGGGACCTGGTGCAAGGATATAGCATTAGTTACTCTAGCTAGCTCATTGTTCTTGCTACTATCCAGTCCCCTCCTTCATTCCACTGTTAGAAAGTTTGGGAAATACAGGAAGTCGTACTCTTGACTATGAAATCTCTGACATCCCTGGACTAAGGTTCTAATGGATTCTCAGGATTTTCATCCTAGAATTGGAAAATAAATTCAAAACACTATAAAAAAATAAATGTATTTGGGGTAAAGGCACCTTAATGGCACTCTAATGGGTATGAAATTGTTTATTTAAAGTTAAAAATTGTACAGTGAAATTGTCTGTCATATCATATTTTCTTTTCTTGCCCAGTTTTACATTAAGATTAGAAAACAGAAATCCGTGTGACTTTATCTTTACATCCCGAGTAAACAGTACTACTCCACAATCATTATTAAAATATTATATAAATGAAACTCTTACAAAAATTAGTCAAAATAAAACATAAAATAATATAGTTGGGTTTGTTTTACAGTTAATATTAGGTGTCAGAGGTAATTTCTTTTTAAAACAATTGGTTCATACACAGCGTTTCCTAACGCCACCCTAATATTGAAAAGGGTTTGGGTTTTTCAGTGTATGATGTTATAGCAAGTAAAAAAATCGAATTTACTTTAGGCTTTTTTTTTCTCTACCCGGGGTTATATGGAGAGCGTTGTAGAAATTGTATTATCACTAAGAATAGAAATGAAATAAAAGTACAGGTCTTTTCCAGATGTAATTTAAAAAAATGGGTTAAACATTTTCAGGTTCCCTGTTGACATAGATACTCAATCTTACTGCTAAATGCTTGTGCTGAATATAGAGAAAGTCATATCTGTCACTTTCGGGAAATGCAAAGTTGCATGTGTTTTCGAGCACAGAGTGGCAAACTGAGTTACTTTTGTGTGAAAATGCAGTAAAGACACATTTATTGTTCAGTGACTGAGAGCAAGATGGTAAAAACGTTTTATGCTATAATGACTTGCTCAACCTTTTTCATTTTATTATTTTTGTTGCAATACTGCAGGCTGTTATTATCGCCCAGCTGACTATGCAGACTTGCTGCAGATGTGTCATCTAAAATCACCTCAGCTGATCTGACAACAGGCAAGCAAGGACAGACAATCTGTAACCAGTTAGTGTGTCTTTAAACACAGAAGAAATCTCTGAACTCAACTAAACGTACTTATACGAACATATTTATCCCACTGAAAAGATTCAAATACAAAACATCATATCCCATTACCAGTACTATCAGCTAATTTCACAGTTTTTCTTAACCCTATAAACCATTTTACTAGATTTTGGTCATACTCACACCTCTAATTGGATTTCTTTTCACCCACAGCAGTAAAACAGGGTAAAGACCTGGGAATTGAACCACGGAAGATACGTTTTTTTATTACACGCAAAACAAGCCAGACGTACCAGGGATTGATCATCATTATCCATTTTTTTATTTTACAGTTTTTTTTTTTTAAATCTACATACTGATTAAGGAGCAGCCTACTCGTATTGAGGATGTCAAGAAATATCAATAAGAAATATGACATTGCATTAAAAACCTTATTTTGACCAACATCATTGGAAAAAAAAAGATGTATACAATAAAAATAAAGCAAACCGCCGACTTACATCAAGCAGGTTTATTGATACCAGGACAACTAAAGAAACAAACTCCACTGGTCTTCTAATAAGTTGTACCTTATTTGAGATGAAACGATGTCTAGAAAATACCTGATGTTTTTGTAGGTGCAAAGTTGTGCATCTGCAGAACAAAATGTATTTGTCCCTGTACCTCCCTAGAGGGAGTAAAAAAAATATAAAACCCAGTTCAACATGTTAAAAACAATTCTTAATGACAAATTGTAAGAAAATGTATTTTACTGCTTTAAAATATGGATTATGGCTACTCTACTGATACCTCTATATCAGGTTATTCAGCCACATTCACTAGCACACATTGGTCAAGATTAACCCCTAAAGGCAGATCAGCAGCGTTTGTCAAACCCCAGACATTTTTTTTTCTGTTTCGGTTTCAAAGAAAAAAATCCTATAAAGTATCAAACAATACCTGTTGTACAGATTGGAGCCAACAGTAAACTTATCACAGTTATCCTTGGCTACAGTAATATAATGTCACACTGAAAATGTAAAACAAAGTCAAAAGTCAACAACATAGGGCCTCTTTCATGCCTAACTGTGGGAATACATTATTTCCAGTACCAGAGCTTGAAGGACAAATAATGATATAAATGCTTTTCCTGTCAGTCCTCTACCTTACACCCTACCAACAAACCCACTCTATTAAAACATCTAATGGTTGTTATGGAGATTTGGAATAAGTGCACTTTATTTCACCTAAAACATGGACTTTTTAAAAATAATTTACTGGTATATTTTATAGGGCAATAGAAAATTACTTTATTTTAGGGTTTTCAAAGGGGTGGTACTCTATATTCCTCCCACTGCTGTATCAGAACCACTTTCTGTCATTTTACCTGCCAGCGTTCATACATATACTGCTAATAAGACTAAAACCCATGTCATGTAAAACACTTTAGCATTTAGGTATGCATGTATGACAAAGTGACTTTACTGCCATCTTAAACACATTAGAAATAATTGCCATGTCAATGCTTTATCATATAAAAAAAGCTTGCAGGTTCAGTGTTTCAAATCTAATATTGGAGTGATTTAATAATTATATCTCACAAGGTGAATGTGTGTTTGTGACAATGTAAGCAGTACCTGTCAATATCGCACAGAACAGCTGCTTAAACGTCTGCATAGTGCCAGTGTATGACTCATCAAGACCACATTGAAAGTAATATAAGCATGTAAAAGAAAATGCCAGAGGAAAAAAGAGCTTCTATGTGCATACAATTTAAAGGGATAATAAATAATTTTAGTGGATCATTGCACCAGCATTCACAAATTCTACCCAGATTTCTTGTATATCCATCTATTTTAGATGTTCAGGCAGCCCTGGAGGCATGTTGACCTGGAAAAGTTAAAGCCTCTTACTTGCTTTCATCTTCTGAATCAGTTCGTGCAAAAAAGAAAGTGTTACGTCCAATAATATAAGCCCTATTTATGCCACTCCGATCTACAGTACAATAAGAGTCATGTTTGCAGCAGTGTTTTGCTTCTATGACGTTTTTTTCCTCCAGGACTTCCAAAATATGGTTTCTCTAAATAATGTACTGGAGTTTTTGTGTGGAATCAAAACTATTGAGGATTCAGTAAATATTTGCAACGCTATGCGAACATATGGGTGGATTCTTGACATTGGTAGGGTATGAGATCGCATATATTTGACTGCCCCCGCAAACATATGATTCAATCTTTATTCCGGACATTCAAGCTAAATCGTAGCCTGTGAAAAAACAGCTTGGAAAGTGAATATGATCTGCTTATGTTGAGTTGCTATTAGCTGTGTACATTAAAGTAAAAACAGAACAGAGTAATTTAAGCAAACAGAAAGATCCCTTGCTTTCTGAGGGGCTAACCATTCCAAGCACAACCCAAAAAATTAACTATAGGAACAGAAGTCGTAACAGAAAGACATACTGGTGTTGAAAGAACAATTGAGAAATATTGTGATGTAGAGAGGAGAGAAAATCTGAAGGGTAAAGTGGCCAATCAGTGAACATTTCCGTTTTGAGGTTTTCCAACTTACATCTCAAAAATATGACATCAATAGCTACACAGTTAAATATGCCTGAAACCAGCATAAGCTAATAAGATACAATGCAATGTCACACATTTACGCTCAATCACAAGGTCAACCAAGAAAATGTGGGTCCAAATATTTTCTCTAACATTTATTCAGGTAAAAATGTACAAACAATATATCTATCTTTTTAAACCTTAAAAACCCATGGTGGCATTGTTGTTCCTGCTGTCTAGCTGTTTGCTTCTCATACTTATGCTTTGTGCTATCTCTGTATAGAATCAATTAACCTTGCAAAGCATGTGAACTTCAGTTTATTGTCACCAAAGTTGCAGTATAAAGTTTAGATCACCCCTTGATCTCATGGGTGTTTTACACCTGAGGTGTTTAGTCTATTAAAAAAAGAAAACACGTTTTTTTTCCACTTTTAATGAGATTTGTTTCTGTAGATGTAACACCAGAAATTGCAATACAGTAAGACCAAAACAATCACACTAAGACCATTTGGAGAAACTGTGGTTGGTATGGATTCAAACAAATTTAGTTGTTTATGGTGTGAATGTAATTCGCCCTTGATCCAACAAAGCTAATAGGTTTATAATGCCGGCTTGATTCAAATACGTTTTCACATGTGATAGGAAAAACTATTTAATAAAGAAAATCTGTTTAATAATTCCTTAAAGCCTTCAATAACTTTTAAGATAACTTAGTGTACTTGTCAGATATGTTTTGCCTGAAATAGTACCTAGAACGACTCTAACAATGCAATTAGTTTTAGTGTTTGCTTCCTATATTTACATTTGACCTATTAACAGAGTTATCATTCTGGCCTGGTTTGTGTTGAGAAAATTTGATTCACTAAGAGTTCTCCCTGTGTCAAAATAAATAAACTATTGGAAAAAAGTTACAATATAACAAAATTATCAATTGATTTAGACTAAATTAGACAAAGAGGACAGGTGCAGCTATAAAACACTCCACAAACTCTTACAAATGAAATGGTTTATAACAAATTCATGCTAAACAACATAGCTTATGTAACAATATTGTTTTCAAAGCAAATTGTTGAAAGGGTTAAATACAATACAATACACAAACCTGTTCAAAAGACGTGTGCCATTAATATGGATACACCTAAATAAAATGGGAAGGGTTGATGATATTACCTTCTGTTTTTCAGGATGTGTGGTCACCATTGCGGCCATTTTGAAGTGGGCCATTTTGGATCCAACCTTACTTTTTTCAGTGGGAAGAAGGTCATGTGACACATCAAACTTATTGAGAATTTTACAAAAAACCAATAGTGTGCTTGGTTTTACTGTAACTTTATTCTGTTTTTAGTTATTTAAAAACTTCTCTTTGTTTACAGACATCTCACACAACCATTCCCATTTTATTTAGGTGTATCCGTTTAAATGGCCCACCCTGAAATATATAATGCTACCTGGGAGCTCTTCATCCACAACATTAAATAAGAAAGATAAAATGATCAACTAAGAATATAATGATATTGACTGATATAGTCAATGTTATCAGCAGCCCTGGAAAACTTTAAATGAAAAATAAAAAACAAGATTTTTCCTTTGAAATAAACTAAGACACTATCTAAGAATCAACAACTTTGCCTACCATCATTCCTTTATTTTATGGTTCATACTTCACTGTTACAACCATGGATTCTATCAGAGGCAAGTTTAGGCACATCTTCCTTTTGGATTCTACACTGGTTTCAAAGATTAGCCAACTTTATGGCAAACCACTCTAGCACTCTGGAGAGCCCTTGGGAGAATGCATTTCCTTTTTTTGGAGGAATGAAGAGAAGGACTTGTGCATTATTTACCACCTGCCTCAATATCATCGCATCATCCACAGACAAACCAGTATGGTGAAGAATGATGGATTTTTCTAAAGAAAAGCTCATACAATAAGTCTAGAAAGAAGAAAGTATAAACGTGCATCAGATGAAGAAGCACTGAAAAAAGAAACATTAAGAACTATCAACTAATAGGTCTTTTTACTTACCCTGGTATGGCAATCTTTATTTTCAAGGCTGTTTGAATATGTCACCTTTTCTTTCATTGGAAAGGTCAAATGCTGACACAAAGCTGAATTCCCACAGGGAAGTCATCATTCCTGCTCTTTATCTCTCAGGTGAGGGATGATCTGAGTCTTACCAGTATGCCCTCAGTATGCCCTATAACCCCTTGAGCATATCTTTCATATCTGCTTGGGCCCATCCCTGAGCGACACTAACACCTTTTGGCAGAGTGGACGTCAAAATGGAGCTGAGCAGAGATATGGTTGTGAAAATGTCATCATGTCTGAGTGACGGACTGGTTTGGCCATCTACAAATACCACTCTCTTGTGAATAAGTGAGTCACGAGATGAGTGGAATGTGAGGCACAGGCAATGAGACTTTTTTTATGAAAAAAAACAAGCAACTTGCACTCAACCTTTTGTGTGTGTGTGTATGTATATGTGTGTGTGTGTGTGTGTGTGTGTGTGTGCGTGCGTGCGTGCGTGCGTGCGTGCGTGCGTGCGTGCGTGCGTGCGTGTGTGTGTGTGGCTTTATGGGTGTACATTTCGGACTGTTTGTGATGAGCCCACTGTAGCATCAGTACAGTGCCACTGTACTGTGGGACGACTCATCTGACAAGACTTCCTGCTCTGCTGCCTATGTAATGAGTCATTCCAGCCCTGGAGAAAAACAATCTGGTATTTTTAAACTGCGTCCTTCAGCTGTTCTTTTCTCCCTGAAGCTCATGCTTGTAAGCTCTTGGTGGCTTGTAATCTGAAAGCCATTTGTACACCTAGTGCTAATGTGTTTTATATGTGTGAATAATATAAATGCATTGTAGAGCTTTTAATAGTACTCTCTGGCCATCCTTGCTCTACTGATTTATACTTAATGCTCTGTACAAGGCAACAAAATATCCTATATAAATTAGCTTAACCAGTAGTCTGCTGCTATTGCCCTCTTTTTAGGTTATAAAACGGATGTGTTACGAATTGTATAAAAAGAAAAACATGCTATTCAGTCTAATTGTAAAAATAAGTCACAAAATGACTGTTTTTATGGACAGAAGTTTGTACCAAAATGACAGACTACCTGCAGTAAAATATGTTTATTCATCCATTCACCATCTAAACTTGCTATTCCTTGTAGGGTTGCAGGCGACTTGTGGCTATATTTAGTGGTCATTATGCAAGTGGCAGGTAAAACTCTGGACATCTCTATTGCAAGATGAACTTGGGATCAACAGCAATGCATGCAAAGACTCACACATGAAGACAATTTGTAGATATGAAGTAACCTGACAGGGATGTTATTGGAACTTGGAAGAATCTAGAAAGCACCCAAAGGAGAAACATGAAACTTCCATGCAGAAAGAGCCCTGGCCCAAATTGAACCCAGGACACGCACAAGATAAGTGTTACCAATGTGCGTATATTCTATTATGTTGATTTTAAAAGCAGGTATACCATACAGCCAAGAAAGTTGGCGACATTTAAAGCCCTACTAGAACTTTGAAAACTGTAAAGGGCAACACAAACTAACGGAAGATCAGATCCATGTCAAGAAATGCACTTTTTACTTTCTATGTAACAGTAAACACTGGCAACAAATTATCCATTGTGTACTTCAAAAAGATCAGATTCATGCACGTTTAATAGAACAGAAATGCAAATGTTATTTCATTCTTGCTTTTGTAACTGTTTTTTTTTCCTGCACAGCTTTATAAGTTCTTCTTTTATAAATGTATTGTTGCATAATTTCTTGACAACATAATGTTTCTACTTCTGTGTAGTTGAATGTGACTCCTACAGTGTGTGTGAGTCTTTAAACACTTCAAACTAGGTCACTGCTCTCCCAGTGTACCTTGCTCCAAAATGGCCACTTTGATCACAACCGAGTTAGATGATCCACTTACAGCTCAAGAGGTTTTGAGAGACTTTTTGTCTTGTCATGTCTTAGAACTATGTTTTTGGAATAGTGCTTGTGAGCTGGGATGAATTGTGTAGAATGCCTTGTATTTATGTGTCATGCAAAGAGCAAATGAAAGTGCAGAGGGCTCTATGTTCCCACCATTTGGTCAAATGACTAAGCATTGTGCTACTGAAGCTCATCTGCTAGCTTGCCCAAAATCACGCCTACTTTTAGTTACTCAATTCTGTGCATTCAACAATGCAGACATGTTATGTATGCTATAAATGTGCTCTATAAATTGAGGTTATATTTTTTTCTGTTATAGTTGGTATGACTGGCCTGGTGTGACGTTGAACTGTCTCTTTCCTTAAAGCGACTATCAACCGAATGACTGCAGCCATTAGGTTTATATAACTATTTGTCTTGTTTTTCTTAAAATAAAAGATCATAAATAGGTTTGCCATTGTAATTATTTGGTTACCAGGGCATCTTTCCTTTACACAGTTTAGAAGTAATCTTGCTAATAATAAGAGCATCAAAATATGTATGTCATGTAAGAAGGGAATAGTGGTACAGTGTGCCTACATTTAGCTGTGCCAGTGTCTTTGATTTGTTAGAATTGGCTGCTAAATAAAAAATAAAAAAACTGAATAGACTAATAGTACACTTTTATTATTAAAATTTATTTGTAGGAAGTTAGAATGATTATGTTTTACTATATCTATTTTTTACATGATGTAGTCTTGGTGAACACCTCAGTCCATTGTTTCACTGTCCACTTTTTTTTCTTGCAGGTAGCCTGTTTGCAGATAAATATTCTTGTTATGTTTGATAATATTCAGGTACAAGAATATAACTCAATATTGCCCCTGTTTCTCTCCCTGTACTGTGGCAGAAATATATTGACCAGAAGTCTTCATTACTTTTTATTATCTCAATATATCAAATACTAATTTTTACTTGGTTTACCAATTCAAGTAAAAAAGGAAGGTCAATGGAAATTGAGATAAACAGCTTATTACTAATATTCAAATATCCTTCTCAATGCAAGCTAACACTTTTACACTTTTAAGCATATACGCATAAAAAGCCTTACGTTTTTAACTTAATCCGCTTTTCCAAACAATGTCCCATGACTCTTTGTGTTACAAATACAGCTACATGTGCACTTGTGTTCTTTTGAAGGATTTGTATTAGTTCGTGGTTTTTTCACGTGCCTCTTTACATTGTACCAAAAATGTTTAGGCACTATAAAACTCACACCCCTAATGAAAAACAAAAAAGAGACAGCACTGGATGATATCCCTCTTGATCCCTTCTTAAACGAAAACCTTTCCAGTCTTCTCTCTGTCTGTTCAGTTCATATTTTGCTTAAAAAGGCTGTTGCTTTCTGCCAGATCACCTTAGCAGCCATCACCTAAGGGCAGGGATTTCAATCATTCTGCTGAGCTCGTATCTCTGTCTTCTGCACCACCTACCCTCTTTACTCCGATTGCAAACAACTGCCTCTGTTATGTTCATTTATGAGTGCGCACCAATCTTAGCACACGATTTTCAGAGCTGTCTGACTATTATCAGCTTGCAAAATGAAGGTTAGCAGGTTTTAAATCTGCAGCACCAAAGACAATAGATGTGCTCTATTGTTGGAAATATCTGCACAAGAAAGGTTCCTAAGAGAACAAAGCGTGTTTGTAAACCTACTTCTGAGCGAGAAAAATAGCTCAGAGTCATTGAAAATAGACAGCAGAGAGAGCTGCTAAAAGTTCACAGGTATGCAAGTGCATTTCTACTGGGCATCAAGAAATAGCAGCTGTGCAACGACTGTAGTGTTTAACAATAGATAATGTTTCTGCTTCCATTCTGCGTCTATAGTAAACCACCAACGAGAGAGCGGGATAAACAAGAAAAGTGAAGCTCTGCATCTGCTTTGAGCAACAAATCTTCCTCTCACAGATTATCATTAGCCTCACTAGCCACCAAAACAATACAAGCACCACATAGTGGAACTAATCCAATACATTAAGAAGAATAACAAATTATATCTTGCTCCAAAGATGCTTTTTTATGCAAAATACCATCCCGAACAACTTTGACAATCTTCATGAAGTTTCCATGAAGCTCTAAACTAACTTGTAAAAGCACTCAGATTCCTCATGAACATGGACCTCCATTTATGATTAATAGCGTTGTTGCCTCGGCTAAGATAAGAGCTCAATTAGCTTTCTGTGCAAGGACCTTGACTCTCTCTTCAGTGTCTAATCCCATGGCTTTTGTTATGATTAGCTTAAACAGAGTTTAATCTTGATTCTGAGTGGCTGATACTGGTCAAATCACAGGAAAAACAGCACAAAATATGCACTTATGCTGCATGAGATCCAGTTCTGCAATTTCTCAATAAACAAGTTTGTGCCAATCATGTGTTTTGGTTATAACTTATTACCAGTAAACTACATTAATTCCTCTGAGTAAGGTGAATTCATACACCTTATTAATATTCTGCCAGGATGTGTCTCCAGAGAACTAGCATTCACAGTCATCCTGCTGGGCGTAGCTGAGAGAAAAGTTTAAGTGGATGTAGGATTCCAACAAGTATAATTTTAGTTACACCAGTGATCCCCGAAGGGAAGTAAAAACTTTTTAAAAATCACAATCTTAGATTTCATAAGATTTTCCCTAGAAGATCTCCTAAGAATTGGTTAGCGGTGTGTTGTCAGAGTCAAATTTTAATCTGGAAAGAAAACTTTTATGGAGGATTTATGGAAATATAATTGTTACATATATTGGGGATTCACATATTCTGGAAAAAGACGTAAAGTAAATCAATTAAAAATTCCTATTCCAATGATCTAGGCATTATACCATTGTACAAAAGCTAACACAATCCTTCTGTCTATATATCTATCAATTAGTCTGTGTGTTCATCCCCGTGTTTGTTTATTATTACTATCCTTCCTTTTGTCTTTTTTACTGGTTTTGTCACACAGATATTTGCTATAATTTTATAGTTAATTTTACAGTGTGATTGCAGTATGTTTTTTGTGGTAATTCAGGGACAACAGGGGGGAAATATGGTTTTGATAAACTGCCATATTTATTAAACTGCTAATTTATCGGTACTGTTTCTCTCAAATAAACTGAACTTAATAGTTATGAAGACATAAGCAATAAAAGAAAGCAAGGATATAAGGAAGAAGGGAAGGAAAGATTTAAGGAAGGAGTCACAAAAGAAACTAAAGGAGGTGGAACACAACACACAACAAAAAGGAGAAATGGAATAGGAGGGGACTGAAGAAAGGAATAACAAGACTCTAGAGGAAAGAAGGGAAACATATGAAAAACAACATTTAGACAATGGGAATGAATTTTATATTTAACCAGAGCAGTAAAATATTGAAATTAAATACTATACTATTCCAAACTGTTTAAGAAATCTGTGAAAAGGGATAAAAAAATGAAATCCAAACACATTTACTCCAGAAAAGTTGTAAAGTATTTACATAAAATATATGTAAGAACTCTAACATATATTAAAAATGAAAGAAAATGTCCATAGAGGATTACTTTGCCTGCGGAACAAAATACAGCAACACTTGGCATGTTGGCTTGGTCACATGTAGACGCATTAGCAGAAGCGTTTTCTGTAGTACACAACCCATCCTGTATGATGATGCACTTTGTATCACTCACCCTCTGCAGGGGGAAACACAGCGCACCATCTGTTCTTGAATCCCCACTAACAAACAACGGACCCACCAACACAGCAGAGACAGAGACCAGCAGACACAGGCGGCCACTTTTCCTACTCTAGCAAAGAATTGTGCGAAGCAAAACACAAATAAGCTAAATATGAGATTAAAGTGGTCATCTACTGCTAGGATTTGATCAGGAGGTGGGGGATGACACTTTACAAAGATAATGGATGCCAATTGAGTTAGACGATGTAAAGGAGCTGCCTGCAAGAAGTGGGACTCTATATAGTGAGGTTTGAAGTGATGGAACTCGTAGGGTGGGGCAAACCACAGTGGGAGAAAGAGAACGATGAAGAGTGTAGACAACATTCAACGAAGAAAAATAAAAGAAAGGCTGTTGCATTTAAATATATGGTATCCAAAAACAAAGAACTCACAGTAACTGAAGTGAACAGGTACAATGAAAATAAGGAGGGGGGAAAACACAGGTGCAAGACCTGGAGATGACAAACACCACTTTAATCGCTTTGAGCATTTTGTAAGAATAAAATTAATGTGAGCTTATGCCTCAATGTGTAAATTCACACCATGTAACAAGCATATAGTAGTGAATGCACACAAAGTAAATAAATGAAAAAATGGAGGTAAGGTGAGCAAAAAGGAAAAACTAAAAGAAGCCATGGAACATGTGAGACAGGGTTAAGCTTGCCCCCTAGTGTTCATTCCTCTATCCAAACATAACAGGACAATACAGTCTGTACTACTAATCATTCGAAGATAGATAGACAGATAGTGAGAGATGAAAAAGTATGCAGCAAGGGGAAATAAGACATTCCCATCAATGTGAGGTACACAGCTTTATTAACAGCTTGTATGTTCCTTGATCAGGACCAAAGTCAGGTCCACATTAATGAAGAGATTTATTATATGAAAGAACTGTAATAAAAAAAAAAAGTCAAAAAATAAAACCTTACTTTAAATTCTCCAGAATACCGGCCGCCCGTTTGATTAAATTATGTGATTTAACACTGCATGGGCTGAACAGGGTGAGAATAGCAAGACAAAGACACACAAAAAGCTAAACTTGTTTTGGACTAAGGAAATAACATAAAGTTGTTTGATGACAATAAAAATGGAATGAGATGCTGAAAAATTAATGCGACTCAACTGCATCAGGGATGAGGTTTAATGGACCAACAGCCTCATTAGAAAACACTGATGTTTAATTGAACAAACAGCAGCATTACATGCACAGTATATCATCCTGTCGTATTAAACTTTGATCAGTGTAGGTTCCAGAGAGATATCTGCAGTGCTCTTTTCATTCACATAACCCTTTGCAGGTCCTTTGCAGGTCCCTTAAAAGATTATAGTTAATAACTAATTTATGTCCTTACACATCATTATTCATCATTAATGGTGTAATGCTTTTTTATGGAGTAAGATCTCCATCGAAAAGGTGTATTCTAACGCTGAACGATAACGCACATTCTTATTCGTATTTATATGTCAATAAAGTTCTTGTACCCAAAATTCTGCTGAAATATTTGTGAGTCTGAGAATATGAATCTAAAAGCTGTGAGTCCAAAGTCTTATGAATACAGCTCTAATTTTTACGACTACAAACTCCTCCTTTCTCTGTGGACACGAATTCAACTTTGTGGGTACGAGTAAAAAACTGTTACGATGACGTCACAGGGCGGTGTAATCGATGCGCAATCACATCAAACACAGCCCTCTCCAGGTGGACCATCCACTTGTTTATATAAAGATATATACTGATCTTACCTGTAATGCTTCACCTGAGGCTGTTGCTCCACCTGGTTCACCGTCTACCAAAATCTTTAAATTTGGAGAGGGCCGTTTTTGATGAGATTGCGAATCTAGTACTCCCCGTGACCTCATCATAACATTTTTTTACTCATACCCACAAAGTTTAATTCGTGTCCACAGAGATCGTGTCCACATGGATCGTGTCAGGTCCTGGTGCCGTCCAGTTTTTCATACCTGAGGCCCTTTCTTGGACATCAGCCACTGTGATAGTTACTAGGGCCTGCTCAGGGAGGTTGCTGTGGTCTTCTCGTACGGAGATCAGCCACTGTGCATTGCTGTTGTGGGACGCCTCCCTTTCCTATATGCCTTTCCAGTACTGTTCAGTTTCCAGCCTTGGTGGTTGTGCGCTACTGTTATTACCCTGCCATTGAGAGTACACCTTGGCTAGTTGGGTGGGGAAGAGCCGGTTAATCCTCCTATCTTTATTCTCAGTGGAGATAAAATCAAGGCAACAGGGAGGGACAGGAGCCAATGGTAAGATCTCCAAAGAGGCGCAATGAAAAGACCAGTGTCCTTAATAGATACTTTAGAGAGAATGAAGCTGGACTGAAGGAGAGCACAGAGGCACTCACACTGGCCGGACAAGAATGGGCCCTAAACACCAGATCAATAGAGGCAAAAACAGACATCTCAGTCCAGAAACGTGCAACTCTGGGCACAGCCAAGATACTGCGCAGAACCCTTTAACCTCCCAGGCCTCTGGTAGTGGACCTGAGTTTGAGGATGAACCCTCGGAGGGTTACAGGCATTATACCTAATATGAGAGGGAGGGATAGTTACTATGTCCATCATAGGGCAGCACAAAAGGAATGCCTGTTTAATACACAAAATGTGAGTTATCTTGTGGAAACCTGTGAAATCATTGTCCTCAAGTGCTGAAGAACTTACTTATCTGAAGTAAAATATAAGCAAAGGTTTGGCATAAGAGTTTATGTGGTTTACATACAATTCAAACAATATACAGTATACATCTTGGCATTTTATTTCATTGTTGTTGCCTCTCTAAACAGAAGAAGATGCTTGTCTTAATATTACTTTTACCCAGCTATATAACACATTTGCTTTAAAGTAAAGCTTTCCATTTTGTGGGTTTTAAAAATGTCTCCTACTGTGTTTTAAAACAAGAAAGCTTGTTTGCTACAAGAGATCACTTAAGTCACAGCAAAAGAGAGGATGGTTAATACCTGCAGTACACTAAAGTCTCAAGACCACAAGGATAATATACGGATAAAAAAATAAGCAACGGCACTTTAGAAACCCCTTCATTTTGTTACACACTTCTCCTATGACTGACTTCTGATGCACCCCTGAATGAAAATGCTAAGCCTTCACCTTATTGGAAGTAGAAACAGGCTTGTGGATTAGTAGTTTTTTATGTATATTTGTTCACTCTTAAACTGTTTCAAAAAGAACGGATAAGCGAACCACAGCAGGAAATCTGCTTGCACACTTAAAAGTACCATCAGGCCTTTTTGCGTAAAAAACACTTCTTGTTATATGTGTGTGATTACACAAGCAACATAATTCTTTGAGAAGCTTTCAGGATTGATGATCACTAATATTGGACCAGTTGAAAAAAATCAGACTATGAATAATGGCCGCCTTTTCAAATGCCATTTATCCAAAAGGCTTTTCGGTCTCTCTACTTAGAAATTAAGTTTTTTTTTTGGTCAAGGACTAATATCCCAGCTGGAGAGCTTATCTGATGGTACCTTATATTAAAATTGGCATTTTTAACATCAGACTTCTTGTCAACATTTGTAGACTTTACCTAAAGAAACTTAGACTTTCTTCGGGAAATTGCTACTAGATGCACTCCCCCAAAAGAAGTCGATAAAGTATCTGTTCATCAGGAGAGGCTGTCAGTCAGAGAGACAAGATCACATAAATCATGTGGAATCCAATCCTTTGGCTCGGATAAAATAGGAAGCAGGGGCACGGAGTACTTTAAATACACGTAAAATGTGAAGAATATAGACTTTCTCTTGAGAGATCAAGCCCTTTTGAAATTGCTCATAGGGTTTTGCAATGTTGTAAAAATGAAATTCATAACTGTCTTGCATATTACAGTACATATTACAGTACATTTCATTGACGCATGACTTTTTCACTAAACCTTCAAAGACAACGTATTTGTTTACTGGTGCAATTTATTTTTCCTTTTTTTTTGTGCAATTGGACCTAATAATAAGGATGCACTGTCACACAGTGGAGAACATGTTTAAAGCAATACAAAATTGCTATTATTTGAACCTGACAGATTAAATTGTTAAAACAGTTTTCAGGTTTTTTCAGCCAAGGCTTTTCGTATGTGCTTTTTTTTATTACCTTAGTTATCTCTGTTTCTATGACCATGTTGTTTAGAAAAGAAGGAGTGGTGGGTGAAATTAAACTGGAAAATAAACAAACAAAAAAACATGCAGACTCTAATCAAAGCTTACCACTTATGTATAGGATTTTACATAAGAAAAGTAGACAAGCTCTTTGAATACATTTACTTTTACAAGGTAGTCCTTATTATTATGCTACATTTTATGAGGAAGATTTATATTTACATTCTATCCTACATCATTCCTGGCAATATAAAGCGAACAAGAAATGACACAGGATGAATATCTATTATCTAGAGGAGTAAAAACGTCATGTAATAAAATTACCTTTTATTCAATCCAGACAAGCTCACTTTTTCTTAAGTTTTATTTATTTATTTATTTACTTTTAACAAAGATTTGTCATATTGAATAAAGTTCAAAATAAAACAATACCAGACTAAATACTAGTGCAGCATTAACGTTTAACCGCAAAACATGACTGAGCATATCTTATAGCTAATAGCTTACTTCACTAGATCTGGAAAGCCTGTAGCCATATTCTGTTGTTGTGAAAATCTGTGGTTAAACCCAAAAGCAATAATGGAGTAATGGAGACTCTGCAAAAACTCTCGCCAACTTCTCTGTAATAAAATCACTACAATATCGACTGCATCTATACTCACCAGACATCAGAACATAACACCATTGCAGGTCAGATTGTAATGCAAAAGGAAGTTTATAACTTTTTTTTTCTTTTTATTATCAAAAGTATGAAATTATTTTTTACGTAAAGAAAATTTGGATTTTGCATTCAAAGCTTGGTAAGATGCTTAGGGAATTTCGTCATGCACTGTTTTTTTTTTTTTCTTCTTTTTTTATAAGAGCCATTATTGACTCAATTATTGACATTATTGACCGAATAGTAAAGATTGCAATAAACTTGCTAAGTGAGTATCACAGTGTCCTCACACTACAAAAGTTGCTTTCCACAAAGACTGAAGGCAATCTCGTAGGCTTACTTTGGTGACGAAAGATCCTAACTGCAGTTTGATTTTAAATAACATTAATGGTTAATGTCAAGATACAAATATCAGTTGTTTAATACCTGTTTTACTTTTTTCCTCTTTTCATATGTGCTTCCTACACTTTAAGAGCTTCAGCATTCTGGGGAATATCACTTCTATCCAGCATGAGCGTCAACCAACATAATCATCTGTCCAAGTGACTTAATTGTAAATTAATACGTAAATTTTATGTTTATAACATTAGGAATACATTAGCCAAAATTATTGCTGCCCTATTAGTTATATATCCTAGTTTACTGCATATTTGTGATATCTACTGCGTACAATTTTTATAAATTCCTTGGCACTTCTTACTGACCTTGACCTTAGCATGTCCAAGTCTTAATGTGGCAAGTCGTGTGTTAAATAATCCAGTCACAACTTTCTGTAACTTTACAGTTTCAAACACAAGTGAACATTAGAAGAAAAATTACCATCATGGTATTACTTTTTAAGCAGTTAATTTTGCATAAGGCAACAGCTATCCATAATTTTAAGACATGTCATATGTGAACATCCTTGATTACACAACACAACTTTTTTGTCCATCCATAGACATCAAGCTCCCCAGGCTAACTTATAAACAGGGGAGTCATAGCAGCAGGTGTTGTGTTATTGTACCAATTTACTATAATACAGTTCCTTGAGTTTCTTTTGTTGCTAGGGAATTCTGGAACTTGTTCAGAAGCATTTTGTTGCTGGTGGGAATGCCGGCTTTTTACGCATGCCAGCATCTGACATGCTTTCCTTTATGGAGTACTGTTTTGACATTTTCTGTCCAACCTCAGACCCTGCAGTTCAACGCTGATTTTTCTTTCCCCAATGCATGTCAAGTCAAATCTTTTTAACATTGCACTGGTTTTAAAAATATAGAGGTATACTTTGCAAGTTCCAAACGCCAATGATTTTAAAGAGAGCAATTTGTTTGACATCTGGCATATGGCAGCCCACAAAAAAAAAAGCTTCTCTTGTTAAATATTCTGGTTATCAAAGTTGTGGTAGTATTACCTGGAAGTGTAATACTTAGGGAAAAGTCTACACAAATTTCTTCATTTTCTTTTTGATAAAGCAGAAGATCTGCTGTAATCCTCCTGGGTTTAAAGAAATTTTAGTTTTTAATCCAGCCTATTGCTGATTTATTGAAATTAATATGTTTCATAAAGACATATTAAATAGCCACAACTGCCGAGAACCTACACAATAAAGGGATGTATAGCCACATGGGTCTCAGATTCATTTGTTACAAATTATCTCAGCCTCTTTCTAAATCCTAATAGTCAACATCAGTCACTTTCATCGGTTTTCATCATTTCCTCTCAGATAGATAGCCCATCTAAGCAGCTCTTCAAATTCTCACTGTGGTACAGTATGCAGCTAATGGTGTAAATGTAATAAAGGTACCATGCAATTTATCTTGTTAGTATCATTATTTCTAACCCAATTGGCCGAGTTAATGTGCTGAATCAGATATTACACACATTATATCACAGGAAAATTAAAACTGACCCATCTGGAAACCTGGATTAGTTCAACACCAAGGTAAAGGCAAAAATAAGGATGATGGCAATGAAAAGCAAAAACTTCAGCTAGGAACAGTGGAAACATTGAGTAGGATGTAGAGAAAGTTAAATCTAAAGCTTAACTAAAGGCCGCTATGCAACGTAGCAAATAAAGACAGACCAGAATGCATAGAGTGGCATTAGTATGCATGCTTTTATCTCCTTTTTTAAACTGCCTTTCTCAGTTCCCATGGTTTTCCACTGCATTCTGATCTTCAGCACCATCACCAATTCCGCTAGATCATTTTTCAAGGTCTCTTTTCTGCTGTTTTATCTTAAACATGCCATGTTGGTGACAGCAATGTCGTGCAGGGAAGAGGCAGCTAAAATCTTTCTTTGTGAAACTTATGAAACCACAGTGACACTCAATATTTTCCTGCTGGCTGGCAATGCAGAGGACGTATACCTCGCCAAGGGTATGCGCTTAAAGAAAGGATTTGTTTTAAATACAAACAGGGGCAAAAAGAAAATTTCAGAAAAAAATAAAATAAAAAATACTTACAAAGAAATGACAGGCTATTGAAATACATAAACATGCTCTGAGTTGCAGAGAGAAGAGGGATTTACGTGTTGAAGTCATACTGTATGTTTTTGCAGTTTGGTGCATTTGATCTAGAATAAACAATTTCCAATTCCCTGCAGACCTAAACTAAAAAAAAAGTATAGAACAAGTATAAAAAAGTACAGAAAAAGTAAGTGAAGTATCTTACATCCAACCAGAGAAAAGAGGAAATGTATTTGATAAAGGAGCAGGTGTAGGAGTTACACCCTCAAGAGTGAATTATTTTAAAAGGAGGATGGTGCCTTCAGTCTGAAAAAAAACCTTCCTGACTGCAGTAGTTGAACTGTGAACAGTCATCCACATTAAGGATTGTGTTGTGGGTTAAAAAGTGCATAGTGGTTCTAATTGGCTAATTAGTTCGGACTTTTACATTTAAATAGAAAGTATACAACAAAAATTTATTTTTATTAGCTATTATTTGGAAAAATTACATTTTTTAATCAATGGCTGATTGACCATTATGTACTTAATTCATGTGGTTACTGGCTCCTGCAAAGCATTACTAATTAAAGAAGCATATACAATTTTAGAGGAAGTTTTTGACTTTCAAAAATTTGTGTCACATTTACTGTTTTTCATTTCCTCGATGATAGTAGCATTGTCTTGATATGTTGTTCGTGAATATATAGGTTTTCAAAGGTGACCTAGCGCCATACAAGAAATCAAATCATATCTGGCTCTGTGTCAAGGTCATCTTGTCAATAAGAGGAAAAGCTTCCATAACCAGGTGTGATCTGTGAGTCCAGATGGATTTTGTGCAAAGTACGGCTCAAAGTTCCTTCCAATAGCCACACTTGACTTTAAGGGTAAACGGTGTCTTTAAATTTGCCAAAGTTATGAGTTTGTAAGTCTATGGTTGTGCTAGGGTTTTGTAATCTTTTTGTTCAAAAACTGTGGTGGACATGAACAGCTGCAAACTGTCTTTCGCTCAATGACTGCTGGAGATGGCAACGAGTTCAATTTGTTTATATTTGTCACTTTACTCTTTTAGAACTTTTTCACACAAAACAAAAAACTTAAATGAGTCACTGTTTTTTCAGTGCTATAGTAACTGAATGTTGATGGTCATCCCCAACAAGAAGTACATTATTTCCAACTAAGCTCTCTCAACAAAAGTAAATTCAAACCAATCTTTATTAGCAGTTACATCTAACTAACAAGTTTGAGGCAATTGCATTCATAGCCAAGTTTTAAAAAAGCCAACATTTTTAATTTAGCAACTTTGTTTCAAAAATCTTTTTGTATGTGACTGCACTTATTGGGAGCGGGCCAAAGTAGCCATCCTCATATATGTCTCTCACAGATTGGTAACATCTAGCGTTTTGGTCATTTTAGGCAAATAGTGATGTAGATTCTAGAAAAATACAAGTTTTGTTATTACTTAAAATGTTGTTTTTCTCTAGCTTGTGCTGAGTTTATTAAGTCTTGCACACTTATATATGTAGGAAAAGATTCTTGTCAATTTATTTAAGACCCTATATTTGTTTCCTAAAAAGACACTTGTTCTTTTCCACTCACAGCAATCACAAACACAAACACAATTTACAAGAAATAAGAGTTTCAATCATTCAATGCATACATATTTTGTACCATGAACTCCATGAATAACAGCAAATTCATAAAACAGACTCTAGAATTTAGCAATTACAATATTAAATTAAGGAGGAATATCAATAGTTGTTTTGGCTCATTATCATAAATCCCAGACAACAGTAGAATAGAGCAATGGGAAATGAAAAATATCTTTCTTTTTTTTCTGTATTTTTTGTTGTTTGTGTCTCAACTTTTTTGGGTTTATTTTGGTCATGGCATTTTAATTTGGGATAGTATTCTCAACATTAAAGTAAGATAAAAGGGAAACTGGTGCTCTGTTAAAATCTCTTTGAAGAAAGAGTTGGTATGCCAGGAGAATGCCTTGGCCTTATTTCCCTTCTCTTTCCTGTCTTCCAGTATGCAGCACAGTGGATGAGAGACAACCGCATACTCAGCATAACAACAGCTTACCTTAGGTAGAGGAACTCTTAAAATAATCTTGTTTCATCTTGCTCCTTGTGGCACAAACTGGGCTTTATTTTATTTTTTTGTCTTTTTAATCGACATGACATGACATGACATGGACAATGAATATCTATTTCTGTGTAATTTCTTCTTATCTGTACATCCTACCCTGCAGAGAGACACAGACTGCACCGGTCTCAATGGATTTTCAAAAGTATAAATTAGCCTCATGGTTAATATGATAAGCATATGTTTATGTAAAGAAGTGCAAACAAAACACTTCAGGTTTTTAGTCTGCAGTCTGTTAATGGCCGCTCAGAAATGACTCTTTTTCTACCATAGTAGCTGTTATGCAAGTCCTTCATGCATTTAACCTGCATAATCCTCCATTAGAGTGACAGATTATGATAATGGGGAAAAAGTGAAAACAACTTAGAACATTGTAGGTCAAAACTGGAAAAACTATTTTGTATGTTAATTTTAGTGATGTAACATATAATTTCCCAAAGGTTATATTATACTGCTGTTCCAGAACATCTTTCAGCCAGACATAAGTTCCTTCTAAAAGCTGCAGTAGCGGAACACATTTAATAACACAGACATTACAATAAATTTTTAATGTAGTGAATGATTTTCTTCTGTCCATACATTAATGTCTTTTTCCTATCAAATCCATGCATATGTTTGAGAAACATACTAACAAATGAAGCTAAAAGCAGATGTACAAAATAATTGCTATCACAAGCCAAACATTTAAAGTTACTCTGTTTTATATACATATTTCTGTCTTGGCTGAAACAACTAATCGATTAATATCATCGATTAGTTGCTTTATAATCACGTTTTACCGTAAGCGCTCTATTTTTAACACAGTCTGATATATCTGCGGCCAATATGTGGCAGTAATGAGCTCCTTAATGCTGTGATCTACCAATGGAGCAGTGGAAGAAGATTTAGCCAATTGTTCGCCTTGTACTGCACAAGCATGGCTCACGTGAACACTCAGGGCGGCACAAACACATTTGCCCCGAGCAAGACGGCCGAGCCCGGAAATAGACGAAAAACGTATTTTTGGGAGCATCTGAGGCGAAAGCATGTCTGAGTTGAAGCGGGAGAAGAAGAGCCCACTCGGTAAAATAACCAAAAGCTAATAAGAAAATAAACGTGCTAAATACTGTTAATGAAGTCGGTTAATATTCATTTGGTGTTGCAGGTGTGTGCGAAGCTTCGTTACTTTTTGGGTGTACTTATTTTGTTATTTTGTTTCTTCTGCAGAAAAAAAAAACAAGCAACAATAACTTAATACAAGTGGAACAAGATGCTCACCCCCAGCAATGTAAACCACTTGCACACTGTCTTCTAACATGCTGGTAGAGACAGCAGTTCATATTATTGTGCTAATATATTTCCTGTACACTCAATAAGATGTATGGAATTGTACCTCATTTTTATATTTTATGTCTAAAACTGAACAAATATTTGACACTGTCGAGGTCATTAGTTACTTCAAAACAAATACATTGCAGTGAACTGCACAATTCTCGTGTATTCCTTTTTCTTAATGAAAATTCATTTTTAATAGCTTATACTGAACGTAATGGCTAAATAGTATTAATAATAAGCAATTAATCAATTAATCGTAAAAATTATCGATCATGAAAATTATCGTAAGTTGCAACCCTATTTCTGTTTACTTTATTTTAAAGGTGAACCTCTAGTAAGTCTCTGAGCCAAATAGCATTAAGTGTGGGAAGCAATCAGTTACAGTTTCGATGACACCCATATCACCACTCTATGCCAAGGCCACCATCTTGACAAGTCACACTGCGACTTTAATAAGCAGTTAATTACTCCTGCCTTGACCTGCCGGTAAAATGAGCCAATGTTTAGGTTATCTCTGTGGAACTGCATTAGCGTATGAGCCCCCCTTAATGGCCCTAATTAGTTGTAAAAAAGGAGCTTATTCTCCATTTAAGTGGATGAGGAGTCGATACTGTAATACGGTCCCAATATGCTCTGCTCCAACTCTATCTCATTGAGAAGGTAGCGCACAAGAGGATAGCTCTCACAGCAACAGCAGAGAGCTGATAAACCCACTCTGTGATAAAGAAGGAATTACATACAGGCAGCACTCACTCTCTGCTGATAGGAAAAAAACGTAATTAGTTTGATGATTAACTGACAGAGGGATCGTTACAGTGAGGCTGTTTCAGTGGAGGTTACATAATGTGGAAGAAAGTTTCCACAAGAGGATGTGACAGCAGGGTATTAATGCTGGAGATCACTGAGAGAGAAGGGCTGCATGCGACAGGAATGTGACTATACTAGGTTTTGTGTTTTGCGGTTGGTAACATAAAACAAATTGAAATTATTTCTGCTTTGAGTAACAATTGTGTGCCAGAAAAGCTGCACTTGAAAATAAAATGAAGATTTGTAAGCATAGCTTTCTTTAAAATAAAAAAGGTTTATCGTTTATCTCTAACCTACACTGCATAATATATTATTTCACTTAAAACTAAAAAACTTTGACCATTGAAACTGGTTTTGCAATTGATAAAGTGTGCTACCATTTAGCATTAAGCTTCTGGAATGCCTCTGCAAACGCCCAACCTGGATACACTTAGAAGGGTCAGTGGTCAGGTGTAGGACTAGTGTGAATGACTCAGTGAATGGTGTTAGAGTTAAATTTAGGGTTAGGTATGTATTGGTAATGGTTAGGTAAAGGATTAAGGTCAGGGGTAGGCTATAGAAATTAATGGACGTCAAAGGAAAGTCCCTACAAGGGTAGAGTTACAAGAGCAAGTGTGAGTGTGTGTGTGTGTGTGTGTGTGTGTGTGTGTGTGTGTGTGTGTGTGTGTGTGTGTGTATGTGTGTGTGTGCTAGAAGCAATAATGCAACACTAATATAATGCCATACTACCTCCTGCTTGCTTCAGAATTATTGAAACTTCATTTTTTTGTCCCCTGAGCTTATATTTTAGGTTTAATGCAAATATAGTCTAGACAGACATAAATATGTAACAGATATGTAGAGATAAAAATCTCCACATAGGTCTGTATGGAGAAATTTCTAATTGAGCTAATAAAAGTATATACCGTGGGAAAACATCAACATGGTATAAGGTATTTTATTTCTCAACCTTTAATGTAAAACAAACCTAATAAAAATGTATAACAAGATCCTGGGATGCTGAGAGTGTGTTTTAATTACAGTCTAGCCACATTGGAAACTGAACTTGGGCTTCCTGGTGACCTCTAACTTTTTTTTGTCCAAATTTTAGGGTTATATTTGTGTAGTTCTGAATCAGATATTTACATTTTCAAAAGAATCAATAATCAGTTTATTTATATAGCGCCAATTTACAACAGATGTCGTCCCAAGGCACTTTACAAGAAAATCTATGCAAATCATAGATACAACATAACAAATCAGTTTTAAAAAGTTTCCAATCTAAGTTAAGAATGCACTATTAATCTATGGCTAGATACTCCTAGAAAACAGCTGTAGGTTTTACTTTACTTTACACAAACTTCCTTTAATACCAAGTCTTTACCTTCTTACTTTTAAAGTTTAAAGGAAACAGGACAATACGCATACTCTGACATAAATTATATTAAAAAAAAACTTTGTTCTAGAAAACCTGTGTGGGCATATCAAAAGTAAACTTCAATTTTATTGCCCTCAATAACTTCTGGGTGGCCGGTCCACATGTAAAATATCCAGTTTGGCATAGAGAAGCCCTACATCACCAAATGGCTGTTTATACTCAATGCATGATACTGAAGGTTTTGAATCATCCCTCTCCATTACAGTATGGATAGAACTAACGGGAAATACAGTCATATCCCCTATTAATTTACTTAAATTCCCACCATAGTTTTCCCGTACCAAAGTATGTGAAAGGTACATATTATCAGTTGAGTTGCAACAAGATTCAAATGTCTATGACCGGTGATTTGTTATGGTCATTTCCAAAAAATAAATAATCAAGTAACAAAATGAGATAACTTCAATATTGTCTATAAACAAAAACGATCAAGAAAATAGGCAAATATAATTAAGTTGTATCCAAAGCACATAATAATGTGGATACTTTTTAATCCCTGTTGCAAAATTGTAGCTGATTGAGGGACATTTTGAAGGACATGGTCCAGACCTGCTAGAGTCTGCCCCCCATGGAAAGAAGGAGCCAGAGGCTTCCAAACTGCCTCTACTGGGGGCATAGAGCAAAAGAGAAAAAACAACACAGAAAAACCCAGATTCCGACTGAGAAGTTCTACCTACAAAAACTAATACCCTAAAACAGTTGTGTAGCAATTTGTTTAACATGGAAATAAGTTGCTGATTCTTGTTGCCTGGGTGTCTAAGGATATGACAGGAGATTTTATTGTTCTGTTTTGTTGCAATAGGAGCCCATTCCAAGTATATGTGAGATTTAGGGTTTCCTATTTTTTGATTTGCGACAATTCAGGAACAGTAAATAGGATTCAGGTGGGTTTATTGTCACAAATATCATTATCTTGGAGGAAAATTCAAAGCAATTTCAGGTCTCTTTCACCATAGGAAACTGTGGGAGTGTAACATGAACCCTTCCATACTCCTGAAAATATTGTTCAGCAGCTCAGTCTTGTGTAAGTAAGCATACAGCAATGTATTTAGGCAATCAGTATATTTTTACTTTTATATATGTAGCCAGGTTTTGAGTTTCTCCTTCGAAAATACATGCATATAATCATGGAAAAGAAAGGGGAGAAAGTGTGTGCTCACTGTCCTGTCTCGTATTTCACAGTTTCAATTGACTATTATTCTTGTAATGGCTTTTAGATGCCAGGTGGGAAATACTTAACAGCTAGGCACAAACTCAATATGCTAATGCCTATTAGTGTGGCTACAGAATATAAGAAAACATAACCTGTAAATTACTTGTAGCACACATGCTAAACCACCCGATATTTCAACAACACAAGTGAGCTTAACTGCAAGGTGGAAGTTGTGCTTTTAATTACCAATAATGGCAGGAAAATTAACCTCTTCCAACATATTGGGATCAAGTTGAATTGCATTAAATTTAAGGACAAATATGCCGGCTGTAACCCCAACTGTTACTCAATTAAGGTCCCAGGTGGACATTTTTGGCTTTGATTTATACTAACAGAGAAAATGCTGATCTGTCAGCACTAATTATCTTAACAAATGAAACGTGGTGCACTTTAAAAGACAGAGGAAAAATACAAAACAGCAAAGGAAGAACAAGAAACTCTAGAAATACTACGCTAGATCAACTCAAAGATATTACAGCCAATTGCATTTCTCGTTGCCAGTTTTAGCTCCCATAAGAATCAGCTGGTTGCGAACCTAAGATGGCACAGTGGGACTGAATTGACTTTAGACTGTCTTGTTTTTCATACACATTTCATCGAGACCCCCTCAGCATAATTTGTTTACAGCTTAGAAACGGAGAGTTGGCAGTGCTCATTTCTCTCCCTGGGATAATTGCTGTGATGATGGGCCTCGCTGAAAACATGAACAGACATGAGAACAAGCATGTGAAATCTGCAGGAGTGAAAAAATATATATAACTAAGATCTCAGTGTGTTTAAACAAATTCAAATCATTGCACATTAGGTTTTCATTAACATTAGTTTTTGTTTTATTGTTTTTGTTCTCTGCTTCCCAAAATATCACTTACTTTATCATAACCAATAGAAACTGACTTTAAACTACTGTGTGTTTCCTTAGGGCCTAACATTTAGTTTTGTAAAGTAACATAAATCATTAAAATACATACGTGTTGTGTAGTTACCTACAGTAGGTTTTTGCTAACAATTTAACAGTTTCTGGCAATTTTTAGTAATGTTCCTTTCAATGAGAGACTCTTTTAGTTGCTATGTAATTTTACCTGCTCTGTGTTCTTTCCTCAGATATCAAAATGAAGCAAAGCGAATCTGAAACCTTAGTAAATAAATCTCCTGTATAAAGGCAAGGTATATGAGGCAGAAGAACAACAAACTTTAAAAATCTATTTCTACACACAAAAACTATAATTGCACAAACCGTGTTATAATAGAAGTCACAAGACATAAACTTTGGACCCAATCAGAATCAACTTGTAGGGTGATGGCCAAATGACGGGAAAAAAACCTTGATAATTAGTTCTGGCCCAACTTTACTTATTGGATTGTAGTTGGTATGTTAGAAAAAGGACCAACATCAGCTGATACCAATGTTTGTGCTGATGCATCGCGCATCTCTATCAGTTTCTGCTTGTCCTGCCAAATATATATTCAATTTTTTCAATCAATGAACACACTACATGTAGCTACCAGTAGCTTAAACTAACAATAAAAAACTGTACTGTGACTGCTGTAACTGAGTAGAAGAAAAAGACAAGTAATCTATTTTTTTAGGTTATTTTATTTATTTTTTTGATCAAAGGAAGCAAAAGATTTAAAAAGCTATTTAAAAACCTTATTTTTATGAACTGTCAAGACATTAGAATTTCATTAAGTCAATGAGACAATAAAAGAGAACAAACTCTCCAAAGGTTGCAGGGAACACAGAAAGGGCTTTTAGTTTTTAAGCAATAGATTTCAAACATGTAATAGTGTTGTTGTTTTTTTTCTTAAATCCTAGTATCTTTATTGAACCGAAAACTGTAGGAAAACAGAACCACAAGTTGTTGATCAACCTTCAGCTTTTAATCAATATTTTAGAGCAACAATAAAACAGTCTTTGATTGGCCATTAAAAAAAAACAACAACATATAATCTAAAAAGAAACTGAAAACCTTGGGGAGGAACATTGTTTTTCCAACTTTACAGCCTTACAGTACATTTGAGAAACTTTCAGCATAATAACTAACCTGTTTCTCTGTACACATTGTTATCGCTGAATAAGATACACTTATCTGAGAACCGATGCCTATACTGTTGATAAGAGGAACATACTAGTGTCACATCAATTAATGAGGCAGAACTAAGCACCAGTTTCATCTTTCTGTGTTTCACTTAAAAACAAGTTTAACGTTGGCATGTGAGCTTGGGAGAATCCAACGTTATTGTCTTTTTATGAGCGTGCACAAGTACAAAAAAAACGAAGCAGAGGAGGGTAAAATGTATTGGTTAACCACATAGCAAAAGGTTAAAAAGTGAAAATTGGATCCCATAATTTAAGTTAGAACTAATTAAAAACAAATTTCACCTGCTTTTGAAAGAGTAGAAAATCTGAAAAATCTCTTACAGCAACTTCTCTCGAGCAAACACCACATGATATCGTCTCAATCCCTAATATTATTTTTGTCAACCATTAGCGGAAGAACATAAGAACGTAGGTCTATCCTATGGAAAGTTTGGTTGAGAAAAATTATCTGAATTATCGTGAACTAGTAGTGCAGTGTCCAGAATCTGATAGCTTAAAAAGAATAAGACTGTACATATTGAAAATTATTCATCTAGACCATGTCAAACTAATAGGATGTAGTACATAGATATTTCAGATATTTGATGTCAATTGTCATGGTCACTATTTTTTTATGTAGTATATAGTATAGTATACCATATTAATAAAGTTTTCAAGTTTACATGGGGAACCAATTAAGATGCAGAAACACATCTGGCTGTTTCTACCTAAAACAACCGAAAAAAATGAATTAAAAAAAATTAACTAATCAAAACCCTATTTAATAATTTCATCTAATGATGATATGAGTCTTGGAAGAAAGTCTGGTTCTAATAATGCTGAACACATGGTGGATGTGAAAACCATAGTGACATAAGTGGCTAAAGTCCCTGCTTGGCTCTTTCCTGCCAGCCTCCAGATCTGTAATAAATCCCCTCACATTGGCTCCCTCTATCTTTCCAACCCTCCCATCTGCCTCCCCTGAGCCCAGCAGATCACAGATATCATTATAATGGACGTCCTGGCAGGCTAGTTGTGGTCACATTTAATTTGCCATGGCCCGATATCTACACAAGATAATCAGCATTTACACCTGAGAGGTATAACAGAAACAGCACCAAGGTGTTCGAGGGTGAAACGGTAATAGAATTTTAAAAAGATTGATCAACACAGCATAAGCAGAGATCTTGACAGTAACAGTACAAGAGCAATATACAGTACAGAATGTGGCAGAATATATGTTGAACATACAGTCAATGGTGACTAAGGAGAGCAAAGATTAAGCCAGGGTGTCAGATTTGCATTTAAATAAGAATAACCTACTTTGAGCCCTGGATGACTAAGAGAAAAAAACGGACTCCCTCTGGACACAGGAATTGCACAGCAATCTAAAAGTTAATTTTTTTCTTTGTGGAATGTTTTACCTTGTGGGGGCAGTACAGTCAATTACATGTAGATAAACCTAAGTTTTCTTGCAAAGTGAAGGTTATAAGCTTTTTACTCTATGAGACAAGTGGGATGTCCACTGATTTAACTGTTATGCTTGTGAGTATGTTTATAGTGTCTTACTTCCCTCTAGCTATTGCAGGATTATATCTTTCCTGTTTTACAAATCCTTTACTCCCACCTGTAACTGAGCTAATTTAATGGAGGCACATCGTGCAGTAGCTTTTTATTGTTTTGTGTTGAACCATACACATACATTGTTTCAAGGCAGTATGATTTAACAAGTAATCATTTTATTAACTTTATATAAAATTAAAGGAATATTTTATTTCCATTGCGTGGTGATATTTGTTCTCCTGGCTTCACTCCACCAGAGCTTACATCCTGGATCAGTCAGCTATTTCATCTGAGTTGCCTTGCAGCCCATACGAGGAGGAGCCAAGATGGGTTGACTTATAAGGCTAACAATGTATCCATTCACACATCTAATTTAAGAGCAGCTTCTCCTCTGCCTAATTAACAATTTACTAGGCCACCAGTCACTCCCCACTGTGGTATAATTAGTGTTGCCGATGTTCAAGTAACTATTAGCACATCTACCCATCTGCAACAAGATTAGAAATGACATTCAACTTTTAAGGATGCACAAATAGAAAAGAGGTCACTGGTTCAAGGATTCTCTGAGTATAACCATGAAAGGACAGGCTGAACTGAAAGATGTGTTTTTGCCAAATTAACTATCTCTCCTTGTGTATGTTAGAAGCTTACACGATATAAAATCTTTGCCGTGCTAAAAATTTTGGGAGAGGAACATTCATTCAAATGGGCAGCTTTTACCTTTGCAATGGTGGTTTATTTAATTTATGCCTTAATGGCGTCAGGGCATTTTTCATATATTTCTTTTTGGAGTAAAGCTACAAACGGCTTTCGTAGGATTATGATCCAGTGGATCTTTATCAAAATAGAAATAAATACCCAGAAGTGAATCCACTTACATGATCTAGAAAATTGCATTCATTGCACTAATTCATCTAGATGGCCCTATTTCAAAACCCCACTCAAGATGAGAGCTAACATTTATTTTCATTTTATCATATTAGGAAACAAGTAAGCGTTCATGTGGATAGTGAGGATACAGCATGCTCTCAGTAGGTTGTTTCTCTCACATTTTTTAGCACCACAATAATAACCCATGGAGAGGATTAAGAATTGGAAAATCTGGGGGAATAGGATATTCCATTTTGAATGCTTTACATTTCACCCCTCAGCTTCCTGTGCATAAACAAATGGAATTTTGCTCGTTTATCCACTTATTTCCTCTGTCTTGCTGATTAGCAGTGTAGAGCTGAAAGAATGGGATAACCTAGTGTGCATGGTTCCAAGGATATCTGAGCCCAGAATGCATGTGTGTATCTGTATGTGTGTGCATGTTGTAGAGGAATGGTATATGTGTATGTGTGATTGTATTGTATAAGTGCTACTTCAAGGATGCGGCCAATTAAAGAAACTCCCAAAGCAGTGCGCTAATCAGGATGCAGTGAACATAGCTGATCCACTCCTGAATAGATAGCAGCAGTCTGTCACTGGAACTGAGACATTAATACCCCCTGGCTTTATAGCAAATAATATTGACATATTTGTCCTATAACCACTGAGAAATCTATAGGAAGATGGATACAATCTGTCATAAATGTCCATAAGAAGTTACTTTTCTTGCATACAGGAAATAAATCTGGATATAACAGCATACATTATGGGTAAGTTAAAATATGTTGCTTATCATAAATATTCGTTAACTGGTGTTCAAGGGCTGCTATTATTTAGTTAAATTGCAATACAACACACTACTTATTTCTGCATCTGCTCAACTATCATTAATTTATGGCTTAGATTGCCGCTGATTATAAGAAAACAGTATGAAAATCTAGATTTGTTTTCCCTAACCATATGGTTCAGCAATCTGAGACTCTGGGAATTGTTGTCCAATTCACAAAAAATTACTTTCACAAGTGAAGAAATGCGGCTTACACTGCAACGGTACACTCGTTGTACGTATCAAACTTTTTTAGAAGTTGTTTTGGGTTTATTTAAAATGTAATAAATATAGGTTTTTGGATTGGGGACAAATGTAATAGAGTATAATACATGCCTCTTCCAAAGGAAGAGCCCTCTGACCCACAGTAAAGGCACAAATATTGCTACAACAAAAAAGCCCCAACCATGCCCCCAAAATTGTTAGGGTTGGATAGAGTCTTATTACCAATCTTGTGACAGCACTGGTGTGGCTGGTGGGTTCTACTAGGGTGGTTTGCCATCTGAGCACTTGTACAGCACTGTACACATATCATGGTCTACATAAAGAGCAGGATTTACTTCTTTTTTCAAACCACTGTAGTAGCAGATCCAGCCAGAGTGACAGAACAACCCCTGCTACCCCTATATATATGATCCACCAGCAGTCCTCCACAACAATACATCACTGCCTCTGTAACACCAGCACAGAGATAACAATAAACAGGTCCAGCCGAACTGTCACTGGCCAACCAACCAACACATAAGCAAACCCACATCCGGAATAAAATCTCCTAACAGCACATGCCCTAACTCCTATGCAGCACCCCTGAACTAGCAGCCCTGGCATCCACCCTGACCAGAATCTAGGATGGAACCGCCAAACCGTTCATTCAATAGCAGCAATCCCAGCCAACTTGTATATGAATCATCCCAATTGGACACAACAGCAAGTGACCCATAACCAGCTCGCAACCCACTTCAGTAAAACTCTGAAATTCAGAGTTGTCATGAAAAAAAAACACACTGGTGCACATCTTAGACAAAACATGAATTGAGAGGAAAGAAAAAATGTAACATAATTGAGCATCAAGGGATTTTAAAGTTGTCTTAGTCTCTGACGCTTGAAGTTCATGTGCTGTCCTCAACTGTTAAAAGTTTAGTAACATCTTGTAAGCAGTTTGTAATCAAAACCAATGGTACAGTTTATTCTTCCACTTACAAGCATGTTAAAAAGCTTTTGTGGTAGTAATCAAACATCCTAATTAACCTGCCAGTATTTCGTTTGTTTCAACAGATTAATTAACACTATTTACACAAGAGTTTTATAATCCAGCGCAACCAAAATTAATTATAACACTAAAGATTTTAGAATTTATGCTTAACATGTTGGGGTTTTGGATGAACAATCATTGTGCAGTGATCACAGTTATTCTTAAATAAGTGAAATCTGGCCTTAAGTCATTGTAGCAGCAAAATTCCACAACCCCTGCAGACCTATTGTGAAGAACTGTGGTTCACTAATTGGTCAAATTGGCTGATAATGGTAGACTGTAAAAAAATTATGTAAGCTGCATTTACAAAATAGCAGCCAATCTGTCCCTTGTATTGTGTCACAGCATCCTGGAGCCACCTAATAACAGACAGCTATTGGGGTTTTTTCAAATGAGGATCTTGGGTTGTTAAGGAGCCAATTTTAGGGGTTTATTAATACAGGTTATAGGGGTTTATTAATACAGGTTTTTGTATGAATGTAGTATTAATTATCATTAATACACATATTAATATGATTATTAATAATGAAACTTTATACTTAATAAACGAGGCACCACCTGATAATTTAGGAAATAATTAAACAAATCTTTTTTTTCTCTCATGAAGGAGCATGATCGTAATATAAGTGTTAGACACTAATTCATATACTGCAACAAACAAAAAATCTGCTCCTAAAATCATACGTGATCTATCATACTAAACAGAAAAGATGGCGGAAAACAAGATGGCGGCGCACAGTAGTGCAGCGGCTTCTCACGCTCCTAGTGAAAACCCTGAGTTACGTAGTTTTTACGTCGGTACCGAGCCCAAACTTATGCGCCTTATGCGTATGAGTTATGGACGGACTGAACTTTGTAGGTTTAAGGACAGTTTGGTCACTAAAAACCTAGATAATAACATCAGA
>JAVLVB010000124.1:2845509-2877057 GCA_032876305.1 Orestias chungarensis | reverse complement strand
CACACCCACACACACACACACACACACACACACACACACACACACACACACACACACACACACACACACACACACACACACACACACACACACACACACCCAATCACCGCCAGGGAATTAAATTCTTAACCATTTCTGGCGGGAACGCTCTCATTATAGCACCTCCACATCCAGCCCCCTAAAAAACCAGACGGCCCAGTTTTTCCGTCACTTTGGCGGCGCCCTGCGCGCAACGATGCCACAAAAACACTAATTATAAGCCAAGGGGCTGGAGAGGGCTGCGGTGTTAGTGAGCCGCCAAGCGGACCATCTGCATCCTCCATAAAGCAAGAGAGATAGGTGAGGGAAAGAAACGAAACGCTGAAGAGGATGCCTAGGCTAAATTGCGAGATTGAACTGTGAACTGTCTGGTTTATTTATTTACAGGAACAGCAGAAAGGCTAGTGATTTTTTTCTTCTGATCTATAACTCAATTAGTCAAGGTCGTTGGTATCTGCAACTAATATTGGCCATATGCCCTATAATAAAAACATATAAAAGAAAAAAACCTTTTCCAATGCAGTTTAGAGGTGTTTTGTTATATGATTTGCAGAGATTCGTGCATCAGTTTATCTGTAACAATCGCAACTAAACTCAAATAAGAGCAGCTGGTTGATTTCTCCCGGTGTTCTGTCACACGCCGAGGAGAATTTAAGCAGCACGCACAACCTCACGGAAATCCCAGCCGATTTCGTTAAACTACTCATTCTCTTCTTACCATCAAAAACGACGGTCCTCATGGTTTAGATGGGGGTGAAGTCCAGGGAGGCTGTAAATCCAAGTGGAACGGCTCCCGGCCGTGCGTCAGAGACAGACAGATAGATCCGCTAATTAGTGCAATTTATGGGGCTGATTGCAAATCCCAGCAAAGTGGAGGTGGAGGAAACGAGCAGCTTTGCAGCCTTCAAACTTCAGCCGTAGGTCTTCCCAGGTGGGGAGCCACGTCTCCGCTCGTACCCTGGCTCAGTCATGTGGATGATGATTTCAGGAAGAGAAAAAATCAAAATCAAAAGTCAGCAGTAAGCATCCAAATTTAGATCAGCAGACTTGACACCTCCCCGGATATGTGGGGTGCGCAGACAGCTTTGGAATGATAACAACAGTAAAACAAATCAAAGTGTTATTGCAGTTTCTATATAATAAAAAATAAGAATAAAAAAAAAAGCCAGGACTGAATCCATATATTGTAATCGCAGAACACATCCAGTTCGACCAACTCCTCTGTTTTTTGTTGTTGTTGTTGTTGTTTTTAATCTATATTGTCCAAGTGCACAGAGAGGAAAGTGTGCAGCAGGAGCGTGGACGACGGCCGCACTGGTGCGCATCAGTGTGCGTTCACCAGGGCTGGGAGGAGAGGAGGGCGGGGCGGTGAGGTGCGTCTGGCGGAGAAACAGGGACAAGGGGAGGGGATGTGGGGGGGATTAATCTTTTATGGCTGCAGAAAAAAATAAAAATAAAATACCCCACCTTTTATTCAAAAACAAAAGTTTGACTATTTATAATGGTTATTAATGTGTCAGGGCAATTATCGGACTGCTTCTTGTGCTATTAATAGGAAGCGGTCAAACGTGAGGATTGACTCGCAGAACTAATGACATGTCTCGCAGCGCCGTGCGCGTCCTCTGATGAATGTTTTATGCGCTATGGTTTGGTGCTGGATGGCCTGGCTGCGGAGGACGATGACGCGGGGCGACTCTATTTCTAACGGACTCGACGAGGCGCGGAACATGCATAGAAGAAAAAAAAGAAAAGAAAAGCCCTAAAATAGAGACAGGTAGCTCTGCCTAATGGTGGGACTGCAGCTTCCTTCTGAGGAACTCCTGCTTCCATGTATTCGTGAAGTTCTCCTACAACACCTGCAGAAAACTGATTTTCATTATGTCAGAATGAACTTTATTTCAGAGTACTCCTATGTGTCCCTACTGATCACGAGTCCTTTTATTGGATGCACAGAACCCTTCATTTCCTGTGCATCCATCAGTGATGACTTTTTGTAAGTGGCTGGATGTTAAACAGCCCGACTGCACTGTCATTGTCTACCACAGACTAATTGAGCGGTGCTCCTCTGGTCTGCCTCTAAGGCAGAGCCTTTTTGAGACCCATGAGGATTTGGGATCTTAATATTGGAGCCCTATCTTTAGGTGTTACACGCCCCCTAACGGCGAACATTAGAATAATATATTTTCGTCTCAGGGCAGATATTGTCTGGGTGATATGCAAGGCATCTAAAACAGAAAATAATAAAACTGCGATGATAATGTTTCTGTCCTACTTTATTAATTATATTACATTATGTGTATTATTTATAACATCAATAATAAATGTAGACTAGCTGACACTGACACAGTTGACAAACTATTTAATTCCACTACAGGAAAACTTGAAAAAACATGTATCCTACTTAATCTGCTTTGTCTATATTTGAGTTTTTGACACTAGAAGAGGCAAAGTAATCTAACTCATCAGCTTGATCAGCAATCACCATGGTGCTTTAGGATCTTTTGGACAGCTTAAAAATCAAGATGTATTTCAGTTGCAAGCTGATTCCACCTTACGTGTTTAAGCCAAAGTTTGTATTTGTTTGAAACCAGCCAGGAATTTGTTGATATTCCTATCACAAGTTTTCGACTCTTACAAATAAGAGAAACCCTGGCTAATATTTTTTGTATAATGATACTGTTTATTAATAAAAACTAAATATAGGTACGCTTTTACTTGGAGAAATTGCCTTATGACATAAGATAATTTGGCAAGGAAATACAATTGTCACCTTTTTTGTAAAATATGTATACTTCAATATGAAAAGCTGTAGAAAGTCCCACAGTTGTGGAATATCTCCTGATGGGCACTGATGCAAAAGACCAACCATCCTAAGAACACTAAGCAACCACAGATCAGCATTACTAAACCCACATCTAATAAACAGACTTGAGAGCTTGGTGTGTTCTTTGTTGGATCTGTTCAAGCTGAGAGGAAGTTGTTAGATAGGATGCCACCTGAGCCTAGAGGAGATTTGGTTTTGCATGTTGGGCAAAGAAAATATTCTTTTTAGCTTGTCTGATAAGACATGTCATCTGTACTTTAACTGGAATCTATTTGCCGAACTGTGTATATTTGCAGCTCCTTCAGAGTTCTCCTGACTGGTGTTCCGATGCTCTGCTTGTCCAGCTTGTGAACTGAATAGGTATTCCTTATCAGGTTTCAGATGTGCTATGTTCGTCCATTTTTGGACGATGGATTTACCGGAGCTGTTCTAGGGAGTAGTATTAAAATGTTTTAAAAACATAACCCTGCTTTTCAGCAACTTACTCTCTGTCTATGTAGTGTGTGTCTTTGTCTGTATGGTGCTGCTTTTTTACAAGCACTTCAGCACACACCTGAGGCCTTTAAAGAAAATCTGCATTTACAGTTTGACTAAATAACACAAAGCTCCATTCAGTTTGCTAAGTAGGTGACTTGGCTAGATCAAGTGTCGCAGCAGATTTCATTTAGTACTATCAGTCTGAATACAGCTAAATTAGAATCCACCAGTTTGGTAAGGCCATTAAGAACAACTTTACAATAGCTGTGAGGATTTTTGGATCTGCCATCCAGTATAGTTTAAGGTAAGAGTTGGTAAGCTACCCTTTATCCACTAATCTTTTCATAAATTTTATGAGCAACCAAGTTGTTGAGGCGATCCCTTTTTGGGGAATTGAGTATATGCTTTTTAAAGGTGATGTAGTCCAGTTAGTTTCATCAGATCACCATCTACAGCTTTTGCTAAAGCAGTTCTTGTAGTGTGAAGACCATCGTCTTCAAATCCAAGGTCATATCTTTGTGCTAGGAAATGGGTAGAATGCCCTCTCCTGGTATGTGTCGAGGTTTTTTCCTGAGTGGAAGAGTTTAGGTAAATCTGGGTCTTGTTAATATTAAGATATTTAGAAAATCTAATCTTTAATTGACGTTTATGGGAATTTTTTGTGGCAAAATATAGAACAATGAAGCATCATTCAATGTTTTTAATGCTTTGTTTCCCTTTCAAAAGAGCAGATGCTTGCAAAATTTACAGTATAAATAGTAGGTTGAGATATGTAATAACTCAAGATTACCACAGTGTCCAGCTTAACTGAAACTCTGGCCAGGTTGGATGGTTTAGTCAAGTGAAATAGGGGTAGACTAATCCCAAGCTTACAACCATCACCAATGCTGAATCACACCATCAGAATATGTCAAAGAGCCACTCGTCTGGCATTTTCTCATCGTGGGGATGAGTAGGGCCAGATGGCCTGGAGAGACATGGGCCACATCTGCCAAGGCAACCTGCTGAGAAACAGGTCGCCCCACACAAAAGGAGACACTGTCACCTCTCGTGGGTTTCTCTGTCTCTCCTGCTTTAGCCAAACGCATCCAACTGGGTAAACACATGCATGTACCTAATCCTGCCACACTGTTGTAAAGTTGTGCTTTGTTTTTCTAATTTACCCATCTTTATCTTGCAAAGACCAATAGACAACGCAGTACAAGAGTAACCCAGTTCTGGAGGGGTTTTAGTTGATAAGCAACTCTTTTTTTTTTTTTTTAACTGCACCTGACAGAATAGGAACGTGCCTTGCATAAACAAAAAAGGATCCTAATTGAGTCAAAGCAGCATCATTATTATTCTAATTTCACAATGTAATATTTTCAGACAATAATCAGTCCTATATGTTTAAAATAAATATATGCCTGGATAAGAAACCTCCATGGGCCAGAAGCTTTAGGGGGTGCACCAATGCTGATTACTTTCGTCAAGCCCATCAAATAACAACCCGTTCGAGTACTTCTCTCATTTGGCTATTATATCTGACAAAACACGAGGAGGCAGGTAAAAAGGACAAATATAAATTGCAAAAGGGAGGTTTGACACTTAGGGCTTTGCACAATAATCAACTACAAAACACCAGATCATTGCCACGTGAAGTAAAAAAAAAAGAGATTGATGATCTTTAATTCATGACAGTAATGAAATGAATCAAGCTGTTGAGTCTCAAAGGCGAAGGATCCCTATAGGCTGAGGCTCTACCATTCTTTTCATCACAAGTCTGACAGATCAAAAGGAGAGCAGGGGCATGAATGCCTTCCTTTGGTAATGGGGAAGTTAGATGTATCCTGCTGCTACAGGAACTGCAATTGCCTCAGTGTTCATCACAGTTTATGAATAAAATCTAAGGGTTTTGCTCAGTTTACATTACAGAATGAGCAGGTAAAACATTAACTTAAATGTGTAAATATGTCAACGGTCCTGGAGGTCTTCCAAAGTATCCTGTGGAATGTCCATTTTTCCTCTTGAATAATCTTCCTTTGCATCTTCAATGGGGTTTAGAGTTATATAAATATCCAAAAATGGGGCTGGCATTTGCCTTCGTAGTATTCACTGTTGCATTTGGTCGGTGTAGTAAGCAACGTGGAATAGTGAATTTATCACTTTAGGCAATATTGCCTATTTAGCTTCCTGCTAAACCAAAAGCAGATGGAGCTTTGTATAGAAATGTTTGGATTCATAAAAGGGGTAAATATGTATAAAAAGGAAAAAAAGAAAAAAAAATTAAAATCATAATCAGAAAGGGGATCACTGCTGGCTTAGCTTCACATTGGCTTTTGTAAAATATAAGCCATTATATAACAAGTGAAAAAAACATAAGGCACAGATTTTATTAATTGGTAAAATAAGAGTTTAACTGCCCTGTGAAAATACAATTTGCCCTCTTACAGATTTATTCTGGGTTTTTTTTTATGTACATAAATGTTTCAGATCAACAAAACATTTTAAATCAGATCATGATAATTGAAGTTAATGCAAGAAGCAGCTTTCAAATGAGGATTTGCTTTGTAAAGAGAATAATCTATAAGGAAATGAAGAAAATACTGACAGTAAATCATATTTTTGGCTGTTGTTCTTTGTGTAATTGTTTAAATTTAGCCACATTGGGCAGTTTTTTACAGTATGAATGGGTTGTTTAGGGTAAGGCTACTGCATCTTAATTAAATTTTGGGACAAAATTTGACAATGCCACATTGGAATCTTAACTTTGTATGTTTGAGCCATTTAAATGAGAATTTCCTGATCATTCTTCAAGATCTTGGAGTAGAGAGCAGAATTCAATTTCCTTCGGGATCAATAAAGTCTATCTTATCTTATCTTATCTTATCTTATCTTATCTTATCTTATCTTATCTTATCTTATCTATCAATTACAGTCCTGAAACTGCAAAGCAGTCCCAGATCGTTACAACAATACAATCATGTTTGACATGTCGGTATTTTATTCTTCTTCTAAAATGCTTTGCTCCATTTATACCTGATGTAACTAGATCCACACCTGCTATAGAGTTCAGCCCGGATAATATATTTTCTAAAGAAATGGCTTTGGAACTCCTTCTGAACCTTCAATTTCGATTAGATTGGGACAAAATAATCCCTTTATAATATTGTTTTGCATTCTCAATGTTGTAATAAAGGTTCTGTTTAAAAGTTTTTGCTTTTGTATATTCTAGAGGTCGAACATTAGGTACAACTGGGTGTTGTTACTTAAGAAACAATTTGAATAAAAAGATTTAATTAGGATTTTGTCATAGAAGGGGGAAAACTATTTTCATCGGTTAATATTTCCTTATTTTCTAATAATAAATGTTCATGTTATATTTATCTATTTTGTGTGATTATAGCAAACATTTTAGCTTTAAAAAAAAGCTAAATAGAAAGAAATCTTTGGGGATTATCCTTTCTTAGAGAATTTTATATCTTGGTAGAAAGATTCCTAATATGATAAATAAACTTCTTTCTTTTATATTTATTAAATAATAGAAAAAAGCAAATAAAACCTGTAATACAGGTAATGGGACATTAAATGATCTTTATACACCCATGTATTTTTTCCAAAAGCTTTAAAAAGAGAAATTCTGACAGACAACGAGTTATGAGCTGTTTATAGAAAAATAATGACCTCCTGGGCAGCAACGTGAAAAAGGTTACCCTCTTGGACTGTGTCCCACTGAGAAGCAATGCACCCAAATTAAAGAACAGCAAAACAAACAAAACCCATGGATGCAAATATCCTGCTGGTTTTTCATCTCTAATTGGGTGTCTTACAGATCTCTCCTATAATTATGCAACTCATTCTAGTTGTGTTACATCATGTTTTAGGATGCCTTACATCCATTTGAGACATACATTTTTTACTTCTTTAACATCAGTCTGTGGTTCTCTCCTTCTCGTCTTTATTTGATCCTAAGAAATATTTGGTCATGCAGTTGAGCTTCACTAAAGTTAATTTTATGCAATTTATTTTTTTTCTTCTAATTTTCTCCATCTTATTTTGCATTTCTGTTTTTTGTTTTGGTTATTTTGTGTAAGAGCTCCAAGGTTTTTTATCAGTTCATTGTGGTCAATGACTGACTCATGGGAATCATCACATTTTGGATAATGTATTAATTATTAATGACAAATTATACAGATTAGTAAAATAACATGCAATGATTTAGGTAATTACTGTAGAATTAGCTTTATGCAACCTCCTAATGCCAGTAACCCTAGCAACATCCATTTATGTTATGTGTTTATTTATGAACTTATTTTGTAACTCATGTTTTTATTTTTTTTACCCAAACTTCAAGTACAAAGAGTTCACAGTGCTCAACAGGCATTTTCTCATTAGACCTGGGAGTCATATATTAATTCTGGCCTGGGTGAAAACCCTGTCGCCATTAAGATCCGGTGACAGCTCATTTTCCTTGGTGGTCAGCAGCAGACAATAGAGGGAATTGTTTTTTTGTTTTTTGTTTTTTCCTGCCTGTAACCTCATTAACTTATTGGAATAAAGACAATGTGGAGTTGTTTGCATTAAGCTATAATTATGCTGATTCCCTCACTTTCTGCCTCTCTTACTCACTCTCTCTTCTTTCCATTTGCCACTTTAATTAGATTTTCCTCAACTCAAATACCACACAGTGTTGACCTGGTTGTGACTCGTAAATTAAGAAACTACCTACCCATCACTTCTCATAGTGTTTTGTGATTCACACATAAGGAAAAGGGGGGAAGGAGAGAGGAAAAGGAAGTAAACAGTAAAGAAGGTCCACATTCCACACAACTGTCAGTAGGACAACAGAACAAGGATGTATCAATTTAATCTCATGTAACTTAACATGGTCTGGGTGTTTGACCTTGATTGCCTCTCTTTTAATTTTCTCATGCAACAGCTAAATATGTTGCACGTAAAAAGTTAAACAGGAAGATACAAAATGCATGATGGTGCTTGGCTTAGCACTGGCTTTGTCATCTGTCTCATGTTGAGTTGATCTTATCTTTTTGTTGAAATTCTGTATATATCACATCATCGGTGCAACCACAAGCAGATAACATTCCAAAGTTTGTGGAATGGAATAACAATTAATGAACGCTAAATAGGTTTTACAAAAATTCTTAACCAGTTGTCCACATTGGGGAAAATTTACCTTTTTGGACATTTATGCTGTGTTTCTCAAAAGAGTGTAATACCAGAGTTTTGACTTCCTACTTTCTACTTGTAAGAACCCGTTGGCAGAGATAAAAACGTTCATACTTATACTAGATCAGAAAGGTTAAAATGTATAACAGCCCCCAGACGGCCCAGGATTCTTCACACCTTGTGCAGCAAGTGTGTGAAGTGTGGTGGAAGATTAGAGCAGAGCCATCAAAATGTTGGTATCTTGCCTAAGGCCTTAAAATATTAACCTTCACCTCAGGCTTTCTAACAATGTCAAATGATGTTAAAAACATGAGATTTTGTGCTGGTTTAGAATCTTTGGTTTACAAAACAGGATTTTTTGATAAATTTAAGACTTTTGGAAATTATGCATATGCTAGATTTTTAGCTCATTGTCTCAGACAAAGTTCAAAAGTTTTAGATTGTCAAGATTCCTGTTGGGTTTTGTTGTTTGATTTTTGAGTAAGAGGTTTATGTATTTTATGTTCTTATTATCTTATTTTCTCTATTATTTCTTTGGTTCACCATATGTTTCCCTTTTAGTTCTTGTAGCAGTTTTATTGATTATTATTAGGGTTAGCTTTTTCTTTTGTTCTATTTTCCTTCCCCTGCTCTGTCTCTCCCTCTCTCTCTCTCTCTCTCTCTGTTTTCCTTCAGCTTGAGTTCCCTCATTATCACTTACACCTGTTCCTAATCATGTGGTCATCTTCTCCACTGCTACACCTCCTGCTCCTCAGTATTTAAGCCTGGTTCATTCATTCGCTCACTGCTGGATCGTACGTTACCTTAATTCTAGTTGTTGCTCTGTTCTCCTTCCTCATCGCTTCCCAGTAACTTCCCCTCTCTGCTCGCCTGGTTCTCTGTTGTTGGTCTCTCTCTCCTTTCGTGTCCTCAGGATTCCTCCATTAGTTTGTTTCACCCCTTGACAAGGACTTCCATTTTGAGCAATAAATGAAGTACATCAGACATCAAAGAACCTCCTTCATAGGAAGAATAAAAAATGTAAGCTTACAGATAAATGACTGTAGATTATAAATATTAATATTAAAAGGGATGAGTTTACCTAACATTAGATCACTCTACAGCATGAGTTTGGTCACAATAGATACTAGCTTTGTACCTATTTAACAAATAATGGAACCTAGCGATGCTCAGCAATAGTATTTACCCAAGAAGTACATATAGTGTAAATTGTGGCGCAACTAAACAAAATTATGAGATGATGATCAGATAAAAATATTATCTGTTTGAACCTAAACATTATCTGTTTTGTCTGTTCAGCTGACATTCATCCATGTGGGCCGAGTCCAAAATTAACATTCTTGTGTTAAACAAGACTACAGAAAGAATCTGAATTCACATAGCAATATTTATAGTTATTCTGACGATGTACACTGAGCACATATATGTCTTACATTATCTTAAAAAAAACCCATTATTTAGCATTTTACCATCTTACTATTTGTTATTTCATCTTGTGACAGAACATGAGTAAATGATGAATGTGGCATCCACTGTCCTGACCAAATAAATTGGGTCACTGTTTTTGACTGATACGAACATTAAAGCCTAGAAGTTTATTTTTGTTGTTGGGTCTATAAATGGTTAACTTTGCGACAGTCTTTTAATCTCTGCAAACTAGCTGCTTGTGTTAATTTAAAATGTAAAATTCTAAAAAGCTGGTTGTGTATGTATTTGTGTTCAAAAATGTCTCACAGAATCACACATTTTTTCTAATTTAGGTAATGTTAGGTAATCTCAGTCTCTGAAAGGTCAGTATCACTACAATATAATCTCTCTATTCCCCTTAGCATTCTCAATATCACAATTTAAAGTGCTTATTCTATTTTATTACTACCCATTTGTTACATAAGAAGGGTCTATGCTGTTAAGATTTTGCATACTAAACCAATCTATCTAAAATATTTACTCTTTAAAATAGTTGTTAGATTTGCCATAAGTAGTTGCGTATAATACAAAACTGGAGTTACATAGGCTTACACTAACATACACAAATAACTGTTCTCAACAGTGATGCTTTGTAGCAAGTGTTTTGAGATTCTGTTCTCTGATAACTTTGTCTCACGCTTTTATAATTCCAGCATCTTTTATTCATAAAGGACACAGATTCATTCTTTTTTATATATAATCAGCTCTGTGTGGTCATGGAATTCTAAAGACAAGCTGCTCTGCCACCATCGTGATCAAAAACATGTCTTTGTTGTTGTCGGCTTTGTGTTACTGTGTAACAGCTGGACAACAGAGCAATTTGTCCTGACATGCCCTCAACAAAGAAGCCATATTGCTCTGTCTCAAATTCCAGGTCTGTTCAGAGAGGATTATCAATCTGTGTTTTGCAGTTTTGTTTGACACTCTACTCTAGTTCCTTTTCCCTTTGTAATTCATATCACATATTATTTAGGGGTTTAATATCTTCACTTTGCCTGGTAAAGTCAATTACTCACCCTAAATGGAATTAGTTAATTTTCCTCATTTGAGCCTGTGCAGTCTCTGCTGCTAACACCTCTTCACATGCCTTTCATGTAATAAGAGTTTTTCATGTATTTTTTATTTAAAAAAACAATACTCCAGAATTGAAGTCGTCTTTTGAATGCAGAAGTCCTTCTAAATATGATCAAGATTGTTTGGAGGCCTTCATGAGTTGATGTTGTGCTGTTGGAGCTGATTAGATTTCTCTTGTTTTATTTGTGACTCAAAATGTGGGAATGTACTGTCATGTTCCAGGTATTTAACAAGATAATTGCAGTTAAATAATTTAGTTTTGAGGGAATGTCACATAAAATATGATAAAGTAATTTCAGTTAGTTGATTTTAAAATTACTTTATTAATACCAACGGAACATTGAAAATTCTGAAAGAATTTCTGGTTACCATCATGGGAGGACAAGCCCCTACATGGGATGTACCACCAACAAATACCTGAAATGGCTGACATCAGGAAATCCTACCAATGGCTGGAAAGAGCTTGGCTCAAGGACAGCACAGAGGCACTCATCCTGGCCACACAGGAACAGGCCCTAAACACCTGAGCAACAGAGGCTACCACACAAGACAAGACCCAAGGTCTAGGTTGAGCAAGGAGGCCCCTGAGACAGTCCAGCATTTAAACAGCAGGGTACAAGATGCTGGCAGGGAAAGCATATATGGAACGGCATACTAAGGTGGCGGGCATGGTGTTACAGAAACATCTGTGCATAATTTGGACTGATAGCCCCAATATCAAAGTGAGAAACACCTCCAGATGTAGTGGAGAATGACCGAGCTAAGATCCTGTTGGACTTACAGATCCAGACAGACAAAATAGTAATAGCGAACCAACCGGATATTGGGGTGGTGAATAAACAGCATAAGACAGCCGTTGTGGTGGATGTAGCAATACCAAGTGATTGCAGCATTAGGAAAAAGGAGCATGAGAAAGTAGCGAAATACATGGGCCTCAAAGAGGAACTAGAAAATGCTTGGAGCATGAAGACCACAGTGGTGCCTGTGGTCATCGGGGCCATGAGCTTGAAAGATTAGAAGGGAATTCTGTTTTTATTATATATATATTTACACAAACAAACATACTTACTTAGCTCCTTTATAATACATACATTTATAAGGCAATGTATTATAATTTTTTTTATTAAGATCAGACAATAGTATCCGTAAATTTCAGTATACATTAGACAGCAACAGACTGATGGTACATTTTTCTTTGAAAGAAAACGAATCTCTGCAGATAAATCTTCTAAACCATTTTGGTGTTCCGTGAGATTTGGTCGTGTGTTAAGGCAAACGAGTAATCTTGAACAGAATCTAAATCTGTTGTCTTTTAAGCCTACGAAAGACGATAAGACATGGCCATCAAGATTGCAGCTCAGTGTTCTGAGACATAACCTCAGATGATTAACAACAAAAGATGTGCCGCGTTTTTAAAATATTATATGTTTCACCAATGTAGACATCTGGGCATTCAATATCCGTTAAAAGCCTTTGCCATCAGCATTTAAATTTGTATTTACCTCGAAATACTATTTTAGGTACAGTGTTCCAAATCAATGGATAGTAAGGTTGGTCATTTTATTTTGATAAACCTGTCAATGTTATTCAAATATATTTTACATGTGCAATTAGTTCTCATGTTACCAGTTGTGCCATGAAGTGAATTATAGCTGAACTGCAGAAATAATTAGGTTTTCCTGCAACTCATATTTGCCATCGCTGGAGGATGTTTTTATTGCAATATCTACTGGTGCAATGCAATAAAATTCTATGCATTTCATTGAATTTTATCCTATGTATCTGATTTAGAACTCTTTCTGAAGAGAACATAAAAAAATATATTTCAATTTCCTAACAATGTTTACAACTAAAATTGCAAAATTTGTTTTTTTATTTGCTTCCTTCATACCATATATTAAGCATGTGTGTAGCATATGTGGAGAAAAATCCATTGAAAATTATTAATGCTACAGTGTTGAATGTATTGTAAAGACATGCAGAAGTGTTCTTTCCCTAAGCATCCTTTTATTCTGAAGCACTAAAACACAAGTAAAAAATGCAATTAACTGTCAGAGATTTGATTGAGCAGTCATGTTAAATTAATCCAACCCAACTACCTAATGTTGTTAGAAAATAGCCAACGTCTATTAAACTGTTACGTGGAATATGTAGAAGCCAACCAACAGAAAAATGTGAAAAAGGTAGAGAACTTCATCTGTTAAGGAGTATCCCGCATTAACCAGACATGCTATTTAAATATGTTTAGTTTTTCTTTTAATATTGTTTAGTAAGGAGAGTAAACATTTTTTTTTTATCTCCTAAGGATATGGACAGCTTCCTCCATGAAATCCCATGCCTATCAGTTCTCAGCTTGTCTCTCTGCAGGGTTCTGGCCCTGGGCTACTAACTATCTCTGCAAAAAAGGGTCGGCAGGAGAATTCTGTGCTCGTAAAAACAAGCCAATTAACACCGCCACACTAAAAAAAAAAAAAAAAGCATTACTTATTCAGTATCCCTGCTCAGGACCAGGGCAGGGTTGAGGAAGTGGGTAGAGAGGAAGTAGAAAGAGATGAAGGAGATCAGTGGATATGTGGAGTTTAATTACAAAAGCTCTGCAAGCCATCTTCACAGAACTAATTTCTTGGCAGGAGCTAATGTAAGCAGGTCGGCAGCACCTGAAGCTAGTATCTGTGTTTCTGACATGTTTCTCAATCACAGCGGTGTTTGGTTTAACCACACTTAGATCAGGGCAAAACAACTCCTATTCGACAAGGCTGACACAGCTTAAGATGAATTATGAAGGAAGTGTTATCGTCAAATCCCCTAATTGGTTTAACGGGGGGAAATCCTTTCCTCTGAGTTTGAGGAATCTTCCTTCTAGTCAGGAGGTAACTCAATATCCTGTGTAGATAACTTTCCACTCACAATGCACTCAAAATATCACTACACAGAAATGTATTAGCTTGGTACAAAGATAAACACTTAGTTTACCACCGAAATACGGAAATGTGATTAAGTCCCCACATCTCCACATCAAGCGACAAACATCATTAGATGGAAATTGCCCCCATCTAATCTGCTGCGAAGTGTCTGTGATGCCATGATTGGATGAGCTCCCCTAAATAAGACACAGGCGACATCAGCCTGTTCGAAAAACACTTTGATTTGCTTAATCATGCTATGTTGTTGGCACCAGTTACACTGTCATGTTGCTTTAACCTAACATGAAAAATATATTTCAATCACTGCAATATTTTGCATGTTTTTTTCATTAATCATTAAATGAAACTAAATCACGCTTTCGTTGATGAAGGGGGTTTTATGGTCTGGGTTCTGTGGAGTATTTTTTTTCTTTTTCTCTAGCTTCTCTTCCTTGTGTTTGATACTAGTATTTACTTGTCTTTTACTTGTGCTCTTGGAAAATATCCCCTTGGGTCGATTTTCCTCTTGATAATTGTTTTCCGTTTTTCTCTGTCTGCAAAAACTCTTAAGATTCTTAAGATTCTTTGTTTCTATGTGTTACTTTGGCTCAAACCAAAAATTGGTACAAATGTTGTATAAAGCATTCTCAATTTAACCCATAATATACTTGATGTTTACCTACTCTGATTATGATATTTTTCTGTTTCCATTTATATATTATGGTAAACCAAAACATTTTGTCCTTACTACCTCCTTAGATAATCCCAGTGCCCAGGTCTGTTATATGTTTTCAGTGCAAACAAAGCAATGCACATAGGTGCCCTATTTCACTTGAACTGAAGTGGCTAACTGTGTAATTCAGGGAAAGCAAGTAGGTGTTAGTTATTAGTCACTGCTGGGGTTGCTGTTGATTTTCTATGTTTGTGGGTGCTTGATAGATATTATGAGATTACTGCAATGAAGATCACATCTTCACACTTATAATTAACTGATGACTACAGAGGTTGGCTGGAAAGCAAAGGAATTTTAGCTGATGAAAACTCTCTAATGTATTAAAAATAAGGCTTTGTTATTTGTACTTTTGTGCGTCCAAGACTTCTGTTCTCCTGAGGCTGGATAGTGAAGAAAACATTTTTTTTCTTTTAAAGAGAGCAAGACGCTGTTGTCGAAAGTTCAGTGACTTAAAGGGAAAGGTAAGCACTACAGATTAGCGAGGAGGAAAAGAGAATGAGCCGCGACTCCATCATTGTTTAAATGATGGAAAAATAAATTTTCAAAGGAATTTATTTAAAACATATACACTTCTGTCAACCGTTTGTTACATATTACGAAGCGTGTAAAAGACGTGGCTCTGTCAGTTTAAGTATACATATATTTATAGGTTTGCAGTTATGCCTAAATCTTTTTGGTTTTTCAGATAAAGAACTAAGCAATGTTTAAGAAGATGGAAACAAAATAAAACGTGAGTCTCAAGAGTTTTCTTTGTAATAACGATGCTGAGTATAAACCACATTTTTTTTAAATATGTACAGTACAAAGGCTTTAAAGGATAGTTTAGTGTATACCTAATTTACCCACAGATAGGTTGTATTTACTGATTAGACAGATTTTGAAAAGATTTAGTTACACTGGATTTTATTTATGGGTATTTGAGTAAAAAGGGACCTGATACATATGCATAACTCACTTTTCAGATTTGTATTACTAATAACAATATCATAAGCCGTCCTGCAAGTTATTGTTTTTAAATTCTCCCTGAAAATGCCGTACACGACTTACAATGGCGCCTTACTATTGTCTGTATTCTCCTCCATCCCCTCTTGCTGCTGTATTCTAATATCTCATTTGTCCACTGCTCCTGTCTCTGCCGCTCCAGACTTGTCAGCGAAAGGTCACTCTGGCCCTCCAAGCAGAGTGCACAGTTTCTCCAGGGAAATTAATGGTTTGAGCCTTCAAGTCCTGCCCCTCTTTCTGTCTTTGTATTGTGTTGAATCTCCTCGAAAGGTAAATGGCTGAGCATACATGCTGCAATCGCATGGGGCATTTATCTTGAGTTGATGAGTTTAATAAGGTATAAAAATACAACCACAATGTGCAACAGAAAAAACTCCTCTAGGCTGTTCTTTTATATGACGATAACATTTCACAGTTTTTGCGTGTTTGTATACAGCAACAGCAGAGCTGACGAGATTCGTTTTGATTCAATTAGATTTCCCTACATCCATTAGAGGTGTCAGTGGGACGTTTTTGTGGTCAACACAGCCAACATATCTGACACCGACGCTATGATTCGGACAATGATCCCATCCTCCCAGAAAAATCAACAGAAACATAGACAGACCAAGAGAAAATAATGTCTTCTTTCAGGATGGTTTACAGGTGGCTGATGTTTAAGCTCTAGACACAGCCTCCAGAATGAATTAAAAGAAAGGTGGCCCTGGATTTAAAGAGTTTAGGATTAGGGTCTACACAAAGACATAAATATGATGGGAGACAATCATGTTCCTTTGTTGATTTTACTTAAACATTACTGTTAAAACAGTTTGCTCCCTTACAAATGAATTCTCTTCACGAAAATATTATTTTAAAAAAAGAAGTTATATGCCGTTTATTATTCTAATAAAAAATACAAGTATTTTCAAACATGGACACCATGATGTTTGAAATCACAACACAGAATCCCAACTGGATTTAAGTCCAGGCTTTTACTAGGCCACTCGAAAACCTTTTTTTTCTTCCTAGTTAGACTTGCTGGTGTACTTGAAAAATTTCTGTGTTTGAGCATAAGGTCACAAAGTGAAGGCCCAACATTCTCCTTCAGGACTTGCAGCAGAATACATTATTATATCTGTTATAGCAAGTCTTCCAGTTCCAGAAGTATTTCACAATTTCAACAGCATCTCTTGGTTGGTATGACTGCTGTTGTGATTTTCCTCTACCGAACTGTTATGTTAAAATTGCCCACCTTTAAAAAAAAATAAACTTTTGTTTTGCAGTACACACACAAAAAAAACAAAAAACTTTTTTCAAAAAAATATCCTGGAGGTAAAATAATTTTGGTACGTTCTTCACTTCTGGTGATGGTTGCTATTATTTCATGTTTTTACCATTTCTCAATAATGAACTCTAACGTTGCTCTTTGTTATTCCAAAGTAACTTTTCAGACACATGAAATCTCTATATTTGCTTAGATCACAGCATAATCTGCTGCGTTTAGTCATCTGTCAGCGTACATCATCTCAGACAGCTAGTATCTCGTCTTATAATAATAATATTATGATAATAATAATACTATCTATTTCTTTTATTTCATTAATTCAGCAGGTCTGGTGTTAATAAGGCCTGATTGTCCAACAAAATCAGACAAGCTTTATAATAAATTGTCAATTTTAGCTGGTCTTATTGTCAAACTTCTTTTTGCAACAAAAAGAGGTGTTTTTTGGGGTATTTTGTTTGTTTTCTTAGTTGTTGTTTTTTAATAAAATTATCCAACTGCATTTTGTATTCACAAAGGTTGTCGTTGCCTAATATTATAAATAGTGTCATCTTATTCATAATGGCATGACAAAATCGGAGAAACAGTAATCTGTAGGGGGCAAATACTTTTGAACAGCACTGTGAAATGTCAAGGATTTTCTTTGTTCAGTTTATTTATAGATCTCATTTAAAAGTAATAAAAACTGCCAAAACTGCATTAGAGTGAACACACAATTTACAGCATAAACAACAAAGCACTGAGAGGCAATAAAATACAAAGCCACAATAAATGGTAATAAATGGACAGTCGAATGAGAAAAATGGGGAAACACTATAAATCTATTTGAGCCTCCACGAGAAGTGAAATAAAAAAAGGACAATGTTAGGTAGAAAGGTCACTGTGAAAGCTCAATCACCTGTGTTTGAATCTTGACAATGGGACAGGTGAAGTTGTGACAATTAGGTTTTAACAATCACTTATTGGCTGCATCTCAACAGATCAGACTGTATTATTTGACCAAAACGGGTTATTTACCCTGGAACATGAGCATACTTTACCAAAGATTCATATTTGCCACTCTGGTTAATTATGGGAATATAGGAACTCCATACGGATACTAGGAAAAAGATACTTCAAGCAGAAGAGGCTACACCAAAATTTCTCTCCCATCAACGTATTGGTTGAACTAACGTTACAAATTAATTCAAGTATTTATTTCCAAATTTTTGCCTTTCATAACAGCTACCTGAGCACGCCCCACAAACATTTTTCAGTTTTTTTTGTTCCGTTTTCTTAGAACGGGAAACAGAAGAGTGCTTCAATAACTTGTCAATCTGATCAATACCTGTGATGTGTAACAGGGTGCAGTGAATCTAACATGCAAGATGTGGGGGGCGGTCTGTCTCTTCATGGCTGCAGGCGAGATATGACAGATTGGAGGCCAAACCACAGGCACTATCAGGTCTCTGGTGAGTGCCTGGGGCATCTACAGTTCAAAGTCCAGAGAGTAAAAACATTCGAAGCCGATGCCACTGAGGATGACTGAGAGGCTATCTAACGTTTGTGAGAGAATCCATGGGGAACCTGAGATTGGAACAGTGAGCAGGGATGGGAGGAATCAGATTAGTATATGGAAACATGATAAACATAAGGAAAGTGTATTGACTGTGGTCTGTTAGGAATGGAGAAGTCAAATTAAACTGCAAAAAAACTACTACTAAAGAGCCGTAGGTTTTTTGACCAAATTATTGAGAAACCTTGATCCCTCCTTAAAAATCCCATAATTTATCTGAGTGAAACCTAATAATGTACACAAGTTGAGATTTTATAGAGAGCTTTCTGTTGTGTGCTTTGGAATTGTGACATATGGTTCACAGGGGATTTAACAAGTGATCATATCTAGTATCTTTGCAGCCACAAACATGTACACGTGTATGCACACAAACACACAGGAAATCTATGCGTCTGCCAGTGTCTCTAACACTCCTCCCAATAACCACTGTCCTGATACTGTTCTTCAACATCCAAGTATTCCCGTTTCTCTATTCAGCCACTTCACAGATATTTGAAACCACATTCTACTAATCACAATATATCCTTTCAATGTCATTTTCCTGGAATTAGAAAGTTGTTGTGTAACTGATATTATTTTAGTTTGTTCTGTCATGTGCTGATCTTGTTCTATATTTTATGTTCATGTTATCATTATATTTTGCTTAACCCGCTTTAATCTGTTTAATGGTGAATATATGATTTCCCCATTGAATTAACATTCTCCTCCTAATGATGTTAAACAAATAGAAATAAAAAAGTACAATGTATTTATTAACAACTTTAAGTTGTTTTTTTTCTTTTTCCACCCCATAAATACCACAGGCTGGAATTGGTGCCTTGGTTTCACACGTGGATTAAAAGGTGTGCAGAAAAAAGTGAGCTTTTGTCTGTCTTATTGATTTTGAAACATTTTTATTTTTATTTTTAGGATAAGGCTGTGAACCCATGATTCACGCCTGAATAAGCAGAAGATAAAAAATGAACGTAAGATGTTATACAATGTTGTCTTTTTAATCCATAGAAAGACCAAAATAGCCGTTTGATTTTTACTATATTTCGCAGGTACTAGACATGCAAAACTGCATCCTGTACCATCTCAATTAATAAAAACACAAACATCATGAAGTTTAGTCTGTTTTTCAGCCTAACATTATTTTCAGTTTTCGGTTTCTGTTTATTTTCTTTAACTTTTTTGTTGTATTTTTCCACCTTATCATGTAAAGCACTTTAAATTGCCTTTTTTTCTGAACATTTGAAACACAAATAATAACTTTCCTTAATCAAATATCACAGTGCCTGCCCATATCATTTCTGGAAATGTAATGTTGATTTTAAATTGGTGCTCAACAGTTTAGTGTTTACTTTACATAATAGGGCTATTTTTAGACACAAGCTGCTGCATAGAAAACGGGACATGCACCACCTCTAAAATATTTACAAGTCAATCGATGAATCAGCATGTTGGACTCTGTATACCATTTAGGACAGGAGAACAGGATATAGGCTTTGTCAGTGAGATGTCAAGGGTGTAAAACAAGCATTGCTAGCAGAAATCACTCCTGACTTCAAAGTCTACGTTGATTTTAACCTGCACTGCGCTTGTCACCTTGAGAGCAGCAGTACTAATCTCCTTGAATGTGATTGTTTGACACGTCGCACCAACATTCCACAAAAAAAGCTTATTTTACTTTCCTTGACTCTCCTGCTGAGGCAGCCAAATCTATGGACCACTTCAGACTGCTCAGACATTTGTTATTCTTTTTTCGTAAAATAATTTTGTTGAAAAGAGAGGTCCAGTGGCGATCAATATCAGGTCAGTCGATGATGGATGTTGGTGCAATTACTAATTTCAACACAAGACAAATAACCCTTGTGCTTTGCCCTGTGTGCTGAGAATTACGGATGAGGCGGGGGGGGGGGGTAGGTGGCACACAGGACATCTGAGCTTTCCAAGCCACCTTCCCGGTTCACATGAGCATTTATCTACATTACTTTTACATTCTTGGCTTTCATTCTCACTTTCTGAGGCATCATAATGACTGCTAGCATAATTAGATAAAGGACAGTGTCCCCCTGCCACTCAATAACTCTCACCGCAACTTCGCTGGCTCTAACTTTAGTGATGGACGAAAATCACACCAGCTCAATAAGGCTTGATTTAAAAAGTTCTGCTTCTTACTGATCCTCAGTAACAGCAATAGTCAACAAAGAAGTGAAATACCTGAATTGACGAGAGACAACATCCATCCAACATTGAAAATCTACCATCGAGTTATTTTTTTTGTCACCACATTTAACTTTGTAAATCTGCAATTATGCTACAAATAAAGAAAGCTTGTCTTAATTTGTCTTCATAACACAACAATAAATGTAGAAGAGAGATGAGGTGGAATGGGTCACAGAAGAACAGACAATAGGACATGTCGAACGTTCTGTGTCTCTCAACGCTCGGTTGGACTCATTAGAAGTTAATTAATCACAACTATTGATCTATTGTCATTCTCCCCACTGCAGGGCTCCACTAGATTCTACGGCTAGGGTTCTGTCAGTCTGTTGAAATGCTGAGCTATCTCGTCTCTCTGCCTTCTCAACTTAGCGTAACTATTTGTCCTGGCGCCATGCTTTTGCTCCATGTAGCATGAGATGGCAGTTCCATGCCAATGATGGAAGGCAGTCAGTGGTAATGAGATGTAGTTTGAGCTTAACTGAGTTTTAATACAGTACAAAGTTTCATATGACATCACATCTTATAGTTCAAATCTATATTTATCATTTGGAAGCAGATTTCAGAGAACAAAACAAATCCTGTGGAGAACATGGATCACTGCCAGACTACTGTGCATAGGGGGAGTAAATGGGTTTTTTTTAAAGCTGATTCTGTTTAAAATAGAAAATGTTAGTTTTAAAAATGTAACAGAGTAATTTTTATAATAATTTTTCCTATAAAATTACTCGGTACAAACATACTTTGTACAGTATAAATCAGAAACAGCTAATGTAAACATTTAAATAGAATTTTTTTTTGTCCTAGCAGCTGTGATTCATTTTATATTTGGGACTTCAGCCGACAAATTCCAAATCCAATTGACGTTAGGCATACTATTATCACTGACAGTGTGTGGTTTTGGAATGTTTGAATTGACTCCTACAACCTTAAATTTTTCAAACATTTGTGCGATGGAGATTACAAACATGGAGTGAATGCTGCAAGTCAATGACTCGATGCAATCTGCTGGGGTTCCTTAGATTGGAAACTTTTTCAAATTGATTTGTTAGAATGTATCCTTGATTTTAATTGATTTTTTGTAAAGTGCCTTGAGACGACACCTGTTGTAAATTGGCGCTATATAAATAAACTGATTCTTGATTCTTGATTCTTGATAATTTAAATAGAGATATCAGATCTTTACCTTTACCTAAATGCTTTATAAAACAAGTGAATGCAATATGCAGTCATACTAAAAGGTTAGGAGGATTGTCTACTGGAGCCCCTTGCTTTTCTCGTTCTAAATGATTCTCCTGGGATAAGTTTTCGGTGCAGGCAAGGGATGTCCAGCTAATGGATAGCGGAAACTCAGGGCAAGGCTTACAGTTACTGTGTCGTACTTAGGGAAAACCGGATATAAACCATTAAATGTTCCTAGATGACTGATTTAGTTATATTTACAAATGCTCTGCTCCACATACGATGCTTACATCTTACCTAAGTCTGCTGCTAATGGAACTTTAGTATAACACTTCTTAAAATTAGGCATGAAGTCTGGTCAATAACTGAACACAGGCATGTAAAATGACTAAAACATATGTAGAAATTACACAACCATAACATTTAAAAGCATAAATAGGCTGAGTCAGACATATCTTAACTGAGCCATCAACTCTAGTTGAGTTGAGGTGAATATATATTGGCTTTATATTGCAGGAAACCTTTTTTTGACAATTGTACATCAAAATTAGGCAAATATATGTGATTTTTTTAAAATGTAAAACCGTCTGCTAAAATATGTTATTCCTTCTTGGTAATGACAATAATCCAGTAGCCTTTATTCCCCTAAAAATGTTTTTAAAAAAGCCATAGCGTCTTTGTGGGCAATGGTTTCTGAAACGTTTGGCTTTGAGTAGTGTATTGGACCCAAATGCAAGGGCGGAAGAAGTAGTGATGATAGTGATTTAATGTACGAAATGAGTGTTGACATAAAACTGGAACAAGCACCAAGGGAACAGAGTGGCACACGAAATACTGATGACAATGAGAAAACTTAACAGCGGGCAGAGCGAGGCAGGCGGTAGCAGAACCAGGATAATCGGAGAATTGGCACAGAGGAAGATAGACGGAAATCAATGGAGAGACAGCTCTAAACGGGAACTCCGCAGAACAAAAAGAGCGGCGAGCACAGATACAAACGGACCTGAGACATGGAAAGCACAACGGAAGATCCAGTGGGGAATGACAAGCGGAGACATACTTAAATATCGGGAGGGTAAGTTACGGAATATTGGAAAGGAGCTGATTACAAATAGGGTGGAACTGTAAGTTGAGAGCAGGTATGCAGGCTGAGGGAGGGTGAGCGAATTACACAAGGAGGAGAAGAGGAGGGGTAAAACTTTTATAAATAAAGAACAAATTAATTCCCAGAAAGGAAATAATACACAACCAAAACTAGACTGAACTAAGATAAAAAGTAGTCTAATCAAAACAATTAAAAACTATGACTGAATAGTGAATCCTTAACAAAAACACAGACAACTAAAACCATGAAACACAGCTGTACAGTGATGTTACATTTTTCAACTGTGTGAATATTTCCATGCATACTATTGATACTTGTTGTTAGTGTGTGACTCAGTTTTATTGAGACTCTCAGTTTGAATTGAGAGGAAATTCCTTTTTGGTGACTTTTTTTGCAGCGCCTAAAAACTGATGTGTTTCTGTTTGAGTTGGTTTCTGATGGGATGGAGATTTGTAATTCTGCTTGCTAGGTGTAAAAAGGTAACCTTTTATTACCAACGTTTGCTTTGTGTGAATTATAGGACAAATTATTCAGCTTCAATTTAAATTTAAAATGTACAATAAATTGTGATTAGAATAACATTTTATGTTGAGACTGCAAAACATTTGATCATTTGTGAAAGAAAACTGTTAAATTCAGGCTTTCACAGCAGCAAGAGAGAACAGGTTACTTTTTACAGTGTTTCACAACATAGGCTTACATTACTATTATATCATAATAGTAACACACTCCTTTTGCTGAAAGTTGTAATTGTTTATTTAAAAATCTATTTGAGGGACAAACGTTCACCTCTTGTCCATGCTATTAACCATTACAGAATCTGTGTACATTTAAGTCCGCATCAATTTGCTATCAAAGTAAGAAATGGTCATCTTAATTGGTAATTGTGTTTGGAAGAACGTAGATCTTCTTTTATTTAATTTGATTATTAATAATTGTTTAGAAAAAAACAGAAAAAAAAAAAGCTTAAAGTGGTAAGAACTCTAGCAGCGTCAAAGTCACGTCAACACATCTGGTTACATCCAGTAAATTGTTTGCTCAGAAAAATGTGTGTATGAAGCATAGTTTCATGTGAGAGTTGCTTCTCTTGCCAGTTTGACCTTCACATCTTAGTATTCAATGGAAATAGATGAACTCTGCACACACTTTGAAAATTGAGCGGTTCCATAGTATTGAAAACAAAAGAACATGGCTAGATTGGTATTCGCATTGTATGCTGAATGCTTTTTTCCTTTTGTAAAATGTGAAATATTATGTAGGTTCATGTTATTCCAGAAATCAGCTTTGTGCAAGAAAATGTCAGGCATCTATTTTTAATACATGTTTCACTGTTTTGGAGAGTGTATGTGCTTTCTATTCTTACAGAGAGAAATTGACAACTTTAATTAATTTCTTGCCAACATACTGTTGCAAAAAAAACTCAGTATAAGTCTTCAGAGAAAATAGGGTAAATGTGCCTGAAAATAGAACAATCAGCAAGTAGTTTCAGTGTATTTATATTGCGCCAATTAACAACACATGTTGTCTTAAGGCACTTTACAGAAACATTTATTCATTCAAATTAAAAATGCATCATTAACAAATGAGTTAAAAACAACAGATTGCATCTACCTGACACACGTGTATTAACCTTGGTTTTTAGGAAGGGAAAAGACACCCATGCAATTTAGAGTTAAGTTGATAAATAGAGCTAAACAAATTACAGAATTTTCTTTAATTTTTTTCAAAAATAAAATTATGAAGGCATTGAACTGAATCTAAAGCAGAAATCCAGGCAAGTAAAATAAATGTTTTACTACAACATTCAATATTTCCAACATACCTGGGACTAATATCTGTTATCAATTCGCATTTTTTGTTGTGTACTCACATAGTTGTGTCATTTACACAAATATTATTAAATCGTATTAAGCAAACTTTTGGGTCTTGAGTTCAAATTTTAAATGCCAGTGGTGGGACCAATTTCAAATTAAGCAAATATCTTTTTTAAACGGCATTCTCACCAATGTATTTCTCTGAATTAAAAACAGCTTTTAAAGATTGTTTTTCATGCTCAATTTTGTAAAAAAAAAAAAAACTACGGAAGTTAGTTCAAGTGATAGTAGAGCTTATGAAGCAGGAGGTGCTACAAACATTTTGTTTGATTTACAACATGCACCATCAAAAAAATGTATGCTTATGCAAATTTGCACCAATACCTTGGTGTCCTTGGGGGTCATCAACTTTTCAAAGGGGTGTATTTAGCTTGTTTTTGAAAATGTTTTTCCAAAATAAGATTAGGGGGAATGTAATAAACCTTCATTAGATTTAGCTGGTTTTAGACTTCTCTGTGACTGCTCATAAGATGTAAAAATGTGGCCAAATCATAGCACAGATGTTAATGTTTGTTTCTCAGTTATGTAAGACAAAATGAACAAAATTAAGTAGGTTCAAACTGCTTCAACAGTGTTGCTTATTTTGCAAGGTCTCCAATACCCCATCGGATTACTCTTGATATGTCTTTCATATAAATACCATATTATAAAAAATAGGATAGGAAAATAATGCTCCTGGATTGCCCCAATTTGGCTAATAATCATTTTATTTGCAAGACATTTTTTTATGTTTAAATATAAAATAAATAAATAAACGGGGACATAATGACAAATATACCCAGTCCTGGTGCAGACATTCATTGTAAATGTATTTATCCCAGTGAACATGTGTTGTTTATATTGGTAATTGTCCACAAGCAACACACATTCTTCAAGAAGAGACAGGATTTTCAAAGCCCACCAAATTTGCCTTAATTTTTTTCATCTATTTACCTATGTAAAAAGTTTTATTACATATTATGGGAGAAAATACTATGTTGTCTAAGTATGAGGTATAGCAATTGGCCACTTTCGTGAGCTTAGTGATTTAAAGTGTGCAAGGATGCCTTCTGAATTTGTCTGGCTCGCCTAACCCATGACTGATTTTATCAACAGCGATCCATTATACATAACTCAACGCCAGCTACAAATGAGTATAGTACTGTCACCATCACCAGTAGGTGGAATGAAGAATTCCAAAACTTTACCTATTTGGCAATCCGATGTACAAGTATAGATTTGGCAGTAAAAGACAGAAAGGCACTTACTTGTCTGCCTAGTGTTGCACATGTGCTGTAGAGAGGATAATGTTGCTGTGCTATTCCATTGGAATAGGGATTAGTTAAAGATTTTTTTTTATTTTTTTTTTTATATCCATACCAAGAAGGTTTGCAGAACTCTCCCAAAGTTATTGGTAACAGTTTGAAGATTGACCCACCAGTTCTTAACATGACTTTGTATAGGTCTGTGTGCAGTGAGGCAAGCAATCTTATCCAACATCAGTGTCTAACCTCACCAGATAATTTGATGAATATTAATCAAAAATCCTGTAGATACACAGAGACACAGCCCTTCCCAAAATCTTGAAGATGTAGGTAATGGAAACGGTTAGTGAAGAGCCTGTGTGTACAAAATCCATATTTTTTAAAGCTTGTGGACATCAAGCCATACCACCCAACACACTGCATTTTTAAGTTGCAACTCCTGCCTCATTAATAAATAAATTAAAAGACCCAACCCATAATATTGCGACACATAAAACATAGTAGAGGAAAATATTATTAATGGTACTAAACCGTGTTTTACAGTTTATTTTATTATTAATTTATTTAACTGCAGAAAATGTGGCTGCGGGTGCAGTTTCATTGGCAATTATTTAAAAAATCTACAATGTTATAAGAGAAGAAAATAAAAAAAATTTTTGTTGCACATCCAGCAAAGAAATGTAGCTTAACTGACATTTCATTAGGATCAGTGTGAATCCTTTGTCCACAGCATGGCCTACTGTTATTGTGTGTCTCTTGTTCAACATTTATATATAAAAATGTACTTTCAAAATTTGTTTTTAGACGAGAACCAAGTTTCATTCTATAACTCTATTCTAGAGTTTGCAAATACAGTTACTAAATAAAAAATAAAAATTGGAAGTATGAAAAAGAAAGCCTGAGGGTGACTTTGAACAACAGTTCTTTATTTTATTCCAACAGTTTCTTGAATCTGCCTGCCAGTGCTCACGATTTATCAGACTGCTAATCCAAGCTACAGCAAAAAAGTGATTATATCACATGCAGCCTTCTGTCAAAACTGATACGTGTTGCCCTTGACATAACTGATATCATCATCTGACAGACAAATGGAGAACCGTAAAAGCAAGAGCAAAAAAAAGTGTCATATGGAAGGTACATTGAAGAGTGAATACATCTGTATGTGATCAGGTGTTTAAATCAGAGTGTTTTTTTATCCAAAAAGCAAATAAGAAAAAGCCTCGGTGCTTCGACGATACTTTTTCTGTTTAAACTGTCTTACTGTTTGTATCTGAACGGACTTATTATTCCAATTTGGAAGCTATTAATCAACCATTTCACAAGCAAAGACTTCATTAACCCTTTAGACTATTCTTCATGGGTCATTAGTTTGTTCCCTACTCCTGAAAAACACATGAATGAAGAGATATTGAATTTCCAAACCCATTACCTGGTTGTCTACCCCAACTTGACTGATGAAACTCGCTTTCTTGCTCTCTTAAAAGTCAGTAAGCTCATTCCCAGGTTTCTAGGGGTAACAGGATTTTCACGCTAAGGATTCAAAGGTAAATATCCTTTGACACCTTTACTTCTGTGGAACGCTATAGTAGATAGATACACAGAGGTCTTTTGATTTAATTACTCAGTGCAGGAAAATTTAAATCAGTTTTTAGTTTTCAAATTTAGGAGGCATGTTAAGGCGGGACATATATGTACCAGTATAGAAATTTGTATTTCTATAAATATCATGATAGTAATAAGTAATCAATTCTACTCTCAAATTTTGTTTATTGGGTTTGCAGTGGCAGATCTCCTTGTTCCGTCTTGTTTTCATCTCCAACCAAATACCTCACGTTTGGGACAGTATTTCTTTTTCAATATGTTTTTTTGAAGACTGTGGGTAAACAGTATAGTTCATATTCTTAAACATTGTTCATTTCCTGCAGATCTTTACAAATTGTTCATTTTTCTGTATATATTCTTTTAGACAATTTTTGCACGGCACTGATAGGAGTGGTCCTACAATCTCGTTGTACAATGTGTATAATGACAATAAAAGGCATTCTATTCTATCCTATTCTAAAGGCTGGCCTGCCTAAAGGTTTTCAAACCTCTCGTGTAACTTTTACAGATGCTACACTGGATACCAAACATGGTAGCCATACCAAATCAACAGGATGAAAGAAATTGCAGGTGACTGCTATGGTTTCGACAGGATGGCAGTATCAATTTAACTTTTGCCACGATATCAATAAACTCTTGCTGACCTACATTCTGAGACACAGACACATCAGCAGTGAGTATCCCGTGGAATTAGGAGCAAGGAGAGCAATTTTATACGGATGCTCTGGAAGTGAGTGCATTCACCATTTATCAAATCTCTAGGGAAAGTCACTCATATTACACCAAGGCAGATGATGCATTCTGTCAGGCATTTCCTGCCTCAATAATACAGCTATTGTTATTTTTGCTCCTCTGTGAACAGGGAGTTTAGAGCGGAGTAAAAGTATTTCAAGGCTTTCAGAATCAATTTTTGATGAGCTTCATGGCCTTCAGATAAAAGTGAGGTATGTAGGACACAAATGTTCTAAATAGCCATTTAAAGCCTGAGGGTAAATTCCAAATTTTACAACAAAAATGGTAAATGATCAAAGATAAAAATCACTGCACCAAAACAAAAAGTCAATTTTAAAGGAAGCAACTAATATAGTAACATAAATACAATAGTACCATCTATAATTTTTGGGATTTTTGTAGTTATTTCTACACAAAAAATATTTGTTTGCCTGTGGTGTTTTTTTGTTTTGATTTGTTTTTTTGTTTGTTTTATTTTTCCATCCGTTGATTTACAATTATCCAGGGCTAGATCAAAAAAGGTTCAAGAAGACTGACCCAGACATCACTCTGATCTAGACACAGTCTGGACTTATGAATCCATGAGGTTCCTAAATCAAACACCTTTATCTCCAAAACACCATTTGAGCCACACACAGGACCATGGACAAGGGGCAACAAGGACAGTCAGTCACTGGAAAATGCATGACTTTGGGCTGGGAATAAGAAAACAGTTTGTTTTTTTTGATTATATGAAGACCATAGAGTCCATACAAGGATCCCAGGAATGTTTTACCCTCACAACACCCCACACAAAATGCCTCAGGTACACACAATTGTCTCCAAAGCATGTAGGCAGGACAATGCACATGTAAGTTAGAAAACTAAACACGCATTACATCCTCAGTAGTTGTACGATGTGGTCTTCTCTTACCCAGCAAGGGCAAATCACACTCCTTCTTCCAAATCCGAAGATCGGCAATTCGCTGGAACAGGTTTTAAACACGTTGAAGTAAGCTTGAACCCGACAGGCTTAGAAGTAAAATCTCTCGAAAGTTGGAACACATTGTAGGATTCTTTAATCCCGTCTTAAAAATGTTGAAAGATCAATGTAGCCTTCTACACCAGGTATTGTTCTAGTAATGAGTTAAATAATATTTCATATTGCTAAAAAGACATCAAGAGTATGTCAGAACACAGTGACACAGTGTTCTATAGAAATAGAATAAGCATAGCATATCACATGAATTGTTTAATTAATTATATATTGAGCATATATATATATCTACTGTATTTAAATTAATGATGGTCTGAAACAATACCATAGACATAACTAACACAATTTCCCACAAAAGACCAAATCTGCTTTGGGCATTATTAAGTGACCTTCTGAATCCTCTTATGTATGGATGGTGTCAGATTTATAAACTTGTCTTGCTTAAAAAGTAGAAATAGCAATATAATAGTTGATAATCAGTTGATTTTGAGTGATGAATAATACAGTTTGAAATAAAAGACAAAAATTGAAATGACCATCAAATTTCAAAGCTGTCTTAGTCCTTCTCTTACCTGGCCAGTATTCCCATGTTAAAATTATTCATTTGGTTTTACCAAGGTCACATTCAACACACATTTAAATCAGCTAGTACGGAGAAAGTGAGAGAAAGTGAAGGACAAAGTAAAGGAGATGCATTCAAAATGCCAGCAGCTGTGGCCTCATCTGTAAAACACCCAGATGGTATTTACCTGACAGCAGGGCACTGGACAAGTGGAGTCCTCTTCTTTGCTTCAGATCTCCATCCCTCACATTCAACCCCCACCTTACTTCTATCCCGTCCTCTCCCTTTCCTTTTGGCCCCCACCTCCACCGCACCCAATTCCTCTCCATCCTTCTGTCACTATCACTGAAGAACCACCCTGCAGGCAAGGGCATAGTCTTGTGTAAGACATGTGCCTGATAAATTAAGATTCACACTTGTGCTACAGAGGGGGCCCTGCAGCTCACGGGGGGGGGCTAAATCACCACCATTGATTGCGCAGCTTCAACATACTGACAAAAGGCCATGATCACTTATCTTGTTAGAAGCAGATTATTGGCCTGTTTGGATCTTGTTACACCCATAAAGATTTCTCTCCCTTCCTTTTTTCCACTAACCTTTATACACATTAGCTGTTTTTCTTTGGCCTAATGTGTTGAACAGATTATCATCCATGTTGTTCAGGGGGAAGAACTACAGTATGGTTTTTGGAAGATTTTTATGACAGTTTGTACTGAACTGACTGAGTGTGTAAATATGTCTTTGTTACCTGGGTCTTTAAATCTTCTGGCTGGTAAATTAGATTAAGTCAGTTCATATTTCAAAATCGCTGGTTTACTTGCTTTGTATTGCTTCAACTGATGACCTACTGAACTTTCCACTTCTAAATATATGAAAGTTAGTTGTTAATCAAACTGTTTTCATCCAATGTTGTGGTTGAAGGTGTGAAAAATTGCAAATCTAAGAATATTAGCTTAATTTACTCATTATTGATTTCAATCTTTTTTATTAAATTGCACAGCAGAGAAATTCAACTCTGTGAGTTCTGTCACTGGCGTAGCTCTTATTCATCCCCATAAGTGTATTGGCTGTTCTGCTTTAACTCTGTCTTCAAGAGATGTGTCATTAGCAAATTTATTCAGAACTGTCCAATGGAGAAACAAAAAGATCTGTCAATTTTTGCAATCTGGTTAGTAAGGGTGCAATGACATATCAGTTACAAATCCTAAAGTCACAACAACAGATACTATTTACCTCCTGAAATCTGTGCTCAAACCAAACTTCATCCAGAAAAATCGCAAATGAATCACAGAGCACCTACGTGGCAAAGCTGTTGGTGAATAAACCAAATGATTCCTTTGTTTTTCTAACTAACGCACTAACGCTTTTGTCAGGTTGAGTCTCTGTTGCAGTTTTCTAGGTGGCCACGGGGGGTCGCCGTGGCGGTGCTCCAGGGTGGAGCTCCGCGGTTCCCAGGTGTCTCGGGTTGGCACTGATCAGCAGAGCAGTATAAGAGGAGTGTGGATCAACTACTCGTCGCCTGAGTGTTTCCTATAACTGGTAACCTTAGCCTCAGAGCCAGTTCT
>JAVLVB010000124.1:2813255-2831935 GCA_032876305.1 Orestias chungarensis | reverse complement strand
TATATATATATATATATATATATATATATATATATATATATATATATATATATATATATATATATATATATATAAATACACACATTGACTGCAAGGTCTGGAAAGCTAATTCATTTCTGGACCAAGCAAGGCTGCTTGTATCCTGAAAACTGTGCAAACACTCCCTGCTGGGCTTCAAGTAAGTAATAAACTGAAATCACACTGGGTGATGTCAGCTTACTTTTCATTAACTCTTTTGGGACTTGCATAATTTGGAGGAAACAGAAGGCAGGATTTAATTCTGGCAAAATTTTCTCTCCTGGGTTTCTGTAAGGGTTTAAACCATCCTGTGTGACTCAAAACTGGAAAATAAACTGGCAATTTACATACAGGGGCAGAAGGCAATAGAAAACAAAACTTTATTTGCTCTCTTGGGTCCAAAAAGAATACACGTTTGATTTAAGCTCAGTTTTCTTGCAAAAACTGATGCCCAACGGCATTCCTTTGTGGGACAGCGCTGTACTTTCTCCTGTGTACCTGACTGGTAACATGAATTAATTATGCTGTGTATTGCATGGAAAAAAACAACCATCTATATCCATACAGCTTTAGATAATAAGTGGGGCAAAGTGCTCAGCAAAGACTAATTATTATTGATGTAGATTCACTTTCACTTAGCAGCCGGATAGCTGGCCAACTGCTGCTGCTCAGAAGTAGAGAGCTGCGTTAGAAGCGCTGCTGGTGGATTTTTATGGCCTATTGAACCAGTAGAGGTGATGGTATGAATGCCTCCTGTCAGGTGCCAACAGAAGCTTTGCTGAGCCTAATTTGGTCTATTTCCACCACATTCATTGTCCCTCCACTTCAAAGACATATGTGTATGTTAAACACCGTCACACCAATGTGAAACCACTTGCGGTTAAATTGACTTTAACAGCACTGGAGTTTTTTTCAGATTACTTCTACAATACTTCTGTTCTGGTGGAAAGCTAAGCATGTTTTTAAGTTTGTCTTTTCCTTTGGTTAACAAGACGAGAAACAATCTCCATGAGAAAATGTGAATAAATCATGTGGGTTTTTACAGCAATATACTTCACTTCTGGTGTTGTTATGTTAATGCATCACAGGATTCTAATGTGCTGCCAATTAATATTCATGACTTAGTCAGTGTTTTATTTTATCAACCCTTCAAGCTATTTCAAGAGTGCTCTAAAATATTCTTCTATCACTTTATTTATGCTTTAAATGCTCCACTGACTGATTTTGTCTTCGCGGCAACACAGCTGCAGCTACCAGAATACGATGCCTGCCTAGGCACAAGCCCGAGTTTTTTCCCTTGCACCAGAGCATAAAAATATGTACCAATTCTAACCAGTTTTAATTCATGGAAACCTTCCCAATGCGAGTTATCCATACAGGTGTAAAGCCTGCAGGGTGATGTCACAATATCGGCAAGCTGAAGTGTACTGAGTTGGCTTTCTGCATGGAAAATATTACACTGTGCCGTACCATGCACGCTTCAAGGAGAGAGCATCCCTCTGCACAACATAAATTGCATATTTTTTCAACTTTTCACACTGTGTCAAATCACTACAATAAACTGCAGTATATTTTATCTGCTCATGCGATAGACAAGAAAAATGTTGTATTAACCAAATTTTTTCTAACAAACTAGTAAAACTAACCATCTTTAAAACACTGCCTTCAATCTAAACCATTGTTGTCAATCATTATTTTTACAAACCGGACTCCAAAAAAGTTGGGACACTAAACAACTTGTGAATAAAAACTGAATGCAATAATGTGGAGATGGTAAATGTCAATGTTTTATTCGTAATAGAACATAGATGACAGATCAAAAGTTTAATCTGAGTAAATATAACAATTTCAAAGAAAAATATGTCTATTCAAAATTTCACAGTGTCAACAAATCCCCCAAAAGTTGGGACAAGTAGCAAGAAGTGGCTGGAAAAGAAAATTGAGCATATAACGAACAGCTGGAAGACCAATTAATACTAATTAGGTCAATTGACATCATGATTGGGTATAAAAAGAGCTTCTCAGTGCGTCAGTGTCTCTCTGAAGCCAAGATGGTAAGAGGATCACCAATTCCACATTTGTTGCGCAGAAAGATAGTGCAGCAATACCAAAATGGTGTTACCCAGCGTAAAATAGCAAAGACTTTTAAGTAATCATCATCTACTGTGCATAACATCATCAAAAGAGTCAGGGAATCTGGGACAATTGCTTTGCGTAAGGGTCAAGGCCGTAACACTCTACTGGATGCTCGTGATCTCCGGGCCCTAAACGTCACTGCACCTCAAACAGGAATGCCACTGTCAAGGAAATATCAGAAATGGGCTATTTCTAAACTTAAGAAACTGGTCTCCTCTGTCCCCAGACGTTTGTTGAGTGTTGTAAGAAGAAGGGAGGATCCCACACATTTGCAATCTAAATTCTATGTAAATGTTTATATTTTTTTATTAAGAACTGCAAGGCAGGGTTGAAAGAGCCATATTCAGTTTATTTTAATTGATAGATTAAGAACATGGAACCCTTTGTCTACTAATCTGCAATGAATATCTGAGCATGTTTGTTATACCTGTAAAATGACCAGGTAAAGGCCTTAAGGCTAATGGCAAGGCAAGGCAAGGCAAGTTTATTTGTATAGCACATTTTCGTGTACAAGACAATTCAAAGTGTTTTACATAAGAAAAAAGACCAGAAAATGAAACAATAAAATCAGCTTTGAATTTAAAAGAAATAAAATAAAAATACAAATAAAATAATAATAATAGTACTCAGTTGCTATATGCACAGTTAAATAAGGCTGTTTTCAGCCTGGATTTAAACAACGGCAGAGTTGGAACCTGTCTAACCTCTTCAGGAAGACTGTTCCAGATTTTAGGAGCATAAAACTGGAATGAATGAATAGTTTTGGTCCTTTCTTCCAGGACTAGTTAAACTTTAATTTTCACTAATAATAATTAATTATTGCAGTACTGTTGCAAACTACCATAATACATCACATAAGCTTATACTAATTAAAAGCCCTAATTCTCAACTTTTATGGAGTTATGGTAGGGAGACATAATTCCAGGGCTATGACAGTGGTTTGCAGGCCATTAAAAGAAGCCACCAAGAGGTCTATTATAATTCTGAGCTCCACAGCTCAGGCAGTCAAATCAATTGGCTCAATTAAAAGTTGTGCATAGCAAAAAAAAAAAAAAAAAAAAAAAAAGCCATTGTTAAAATACGTCGTGAAGGAACATTTCATTTGGAGACTTGTGCTGAAATCTCTATTCTATTGTCTATGTCTGCACTTTTTTTTTTCTTTTGTATTTTCATTGTGAGAATATATTTAATAAAAATCACTGTATTGTGTAATAATCATATTAAAACATTCATTAAATAAACAGCACTTTTGTTTAAAGTAAATATTTAAACTGTTTTTTATTTTTATAATTGTAATTTATGTTTAAATTCTGTATAGTTTCTATAAATAATAACCACTAGGGGATATGCCTTTCTTTCCTTTTTGTTCTTTAAACAAACCGGGAATTCAAGCAGTTTTGTAAAGGGGTATTTCTATTCAGCGTTTGATTATTATAAGTATGTTTTTCTTGAATAGGACTGCTTATCAATAAGGTAATTATCTCAGAAGAAAAGCACTATGTACTATTAAGGACAGACAAATCTTAATTTGTGTTCACAATTACCAAACAGATTAACAGACATTTTTATCTTGCAGCATGATTGGTAACTAACAATGTTTTCAGATGTATTTGTCACTGGTTCAAGCCCCAGACAAGAAATGACTAACGTGCCCTTGAGCAAGGCACCCTGCTCCCCAATCTCTGTGGATAGGGCTGCCCGCATTGCAGAGACTGAATTTCCCCACAGTTGGACTAATATGGGGTTTCTCTAGAAGCTCCAAGCACAAGGAAAAAAAAAAGAAAAGCTATGCAGTTTAGAACTCTGTCTGTTCCTTAAGCTGGTGCTAACTCTAAGAGACCAAACACATGAAAGCAGGCCTTCTAGTCAAATGACAACAACGCTAACAATGTGCTTTACCCTAAACAAACTGTCACTTTAGTAAAACGTAATAGCATCGTAATATTAGTATTACTGTGAGGTTTTTTGTAAAGATGATTTGAGAAAAAAAAAAAAAAACATGTTTCTACATGCTCTAACTGATGTACTAGAAATGTTGGCTCCATAAACGATTGGCTTTGGTGGATTAAAGAGAAAGGCAAGACATGATTTAGTGATTTTCATTTGTAAAATAAATAAATAAGACTTTGAAGTTTTCTGTCTCTTCACAGTTGTGCAGTACTACAGTCAGTCTGTTATATAAAACACGTAGCTGTAAGCGAAATCCTTAACAAGAAGTGAGTAAAATGGTACTGAAAACCTTTATTTGATTAAAAAAACTAAATAGGTTCTTTAAAGCTGAATAATATTACTGGGAATAGTTTCTTAATTTAAACCATTGGTTAAGGCTTTTCTCTTCACAATGGAAAGGTACATTTTTTAGGTAGCAATTTGTAAATTTGTAAATATGGCAAAATGTGATAACAGCTTTTTGGATAGAGTCGGTCCTCATAAAACCAATACATCACTTAATGCTTGAGTTGCTATAAATAACACATTCACCATCAAATGTGTATCTTAAACATAAATGCAAGGTTTTCAAAGGCAAACCCATTCTGAGTGAGTTTACCTTGTACCTCCTCTTTGCCGCATCAATAGGGAACAAGAAAACAGCAATCCCCACCTTTGAGTCACAGGTAATAACAATCTCAGCAAAGCTTTCCAATCTTGGTGGGCTGGCTCATAGCTGTGCCAAATTAAGGGCCAGGGAATTACTCCTGGCACCGAATAATGATGAGGTGGTCCTATCAGGACAAAGAAGGCTGTTTATAATGAGATTGTAAACATACGCTCGTGCCAGCACAGCAGCCTTCTGTCAGCTTAATTGGCTCGATGTGAAATTTTAGCCCTTGTTGGTCCCCCCCAGAGAAGGAGGGGTGTGTGGAGGATAAAAGTGCAGAGGTGTATTCCAACATTAGTGAGATGTAGATGAAGGGGGATAAAACACAAATGTAAAGATGTAGCAATTGATGTGCTTATACATGATGAATAGATGACAATTTGCAAACAAACACATCTAACCTCCAGCCCAGTAAACTGGTGTTTATATGGAAAATGTTGAGGACGGACATACTCATTGTGAATTGTACTTTCTAAATCAATGTAATGGTGCAATATGTAATGAATTGGCAAAACAATTGACGAAAGTATGATTTATGCATGTTTCTGAGTCTAATCAGACTCACTGAGGCTGGATGTGGTCTGAAGGGTAAGGCAATGAGCAAGGGTTCAATTGTACTAACCTCTGTCTGCTAAGCTGCTAGTGGGAACAATTTGGAAGTCTGAACTAACACAGATGCTATTAATCATCATGCTGCACATCTCACATGTTTGGGCCTACAGAAGACATCTCCAACTAAAAACTGTTGGGTTTGTCCAATATTCTTAAAAATGGAATTCATTGTTCAAATTGGTTCATATTGGACACTGGAGTTAGTTCTTTTGTTTGTAGTGGAGGGGCATAACGGTTTGTTCTTGTTTTTGTCCCCTGCTGTTAAAAAATAATGTCTTTTTTTGTTGATTTCCACTGGGCGATGACATTTTTTACACACTGTAAATTGATCAAGATGCATAGCAGTTGTGGAAAGAAAATGTATTCAACGTCTTATTTAAAATTTTTAATTCTTTAACTTCAGCTTAATGTTTTCCTCAGCCACTTAGATCGCTTCACCATGCAAATCCTGAGGCATTCCCTGCCAACTGAGAAACAGTCCCTCTGGTGTGTCCTGGGTCAGAACTAATGTTGCTGCCGATATTTTAGACCACCTGGGTTGCTTAGACATCGCAAATTGTCTTGGTACACAGGTGGAACAATTTGTTAACAAATGATTTGACGGAAGAAGTTTGACCAGAATTAAGGTTAAGGCCAATTTATAACAGTCTGCCAACTGCAGGCCGGCTTCCTGGGCAGCGAGCCCGCTTTATTAGCCCGCTGATTTTACTAGTATCTCAGTTTTGAGTTTCTAAAGGCTGATTAAAAAGGGCCTCGACAGTTTCTCTGACATGCACAAAAATTGGACTTGTTTATAACGGCAAAGCCGAATAGGTGACTCGTTTATTATTATGACTGATTATAAATGCAATGCTTAAAATAGTGTGTGATTTGTTATATGATTCTCGTCGTATTCCGCCACACCTATCTACTCTGCAGCAATAAGCGCAAATTCAATCGCCTTCCATGCGCTATATTTAAATGCTCTCAGGACTTCTAATCTGCCACAATATCAAAATCGTCTGCCATTAGATGTGTCGTGTGTCTTCCTGGCCCTCGTCTGATCTCCTTGTTATGACATGTCCCCCCCCTGGTTATTCCAGCTACCATTGCCCTCATCTCAGGTTCCTGTCCCACTTAACCTCTCACTATCCCTTAGATAAGTAATAAGATATCTTCACCTTATATATGATCCAAGTTTTTTGTTTTACCCTCTGGATCGCAAAAACAATACTGACAGGTTTCAGTATGACTGTGAACTGAATCAAGCCTCATGACCTCATCACTCTTTCCTTCCCTTCCTTGCATTCCTCTCAAGAGAGGAAGTTCACAGCATGTTAGTCGATGAAAATTTGTCTGGAGACGTACACACCCTTTAGGATTTTCAGATAAGTTCCTGGAAGACCATTCCATCAGGACCAAAGACCTCATACTGATCATAATAGAGCTAGATTTTGTTTTGAGTCATCTGAGGTTTGTCTGCTCATTAACTGCCTTTAATGTTTCCTCTTCTCTTCTCTCCTCTTAGCTTCTAGTGTGCTCTTAAAAAGGTTTTTCTATCTCCTTCCAATTTTCGATTTAAAAGGAATCCTTTTAACCTTCTGCGTCTTGATACATTTTCAGATCATTTGTTGTATATGATTGTAATATGATTTAATGATTAAAAGTTGAGGACCTTAGCAAATGTCCCATGATCATGTGTAGAAGTAACCTATAGGTTACTAGGCTTGTTGAAGAGAAGTATCCTTTACAAACAGATTAGCCTGAACATTGTTTAAATCCTATGTTTCAGCTTCCATTCATGTCTCTTCCTCATTGGAGCAATTTCTCAGATCCTCCAATATGATCTGTGAGAGGGATTTTTAAAGCTAGTACCTTTTAATGAAAATGGAAACCAAACATGTGATATATACTACTGGTGTGGGAATCCAAACATCCAAATATATTAAATAGAGACCTGTTGCCTCCTCCAATTTTTAAGAGCAGCTTAACCGTGTTTTAAAGGTAATGTTGTTGCCCCTTCAACATAGAGGTGAAAAGTTGCTTTGCAGTCCCAATTGACTGCTGATATGCCCAGCATAAGAAAATTAAGAGAATAGTCAAAAGTTTTGACATCTTTGTTTCTGCAGTGATCTGGATATGAACAGACATGAAAGAGAGAATTCACACTCATGTTTCCTTCTTAGATCCTCGGTTAAATAAGACATCAATAAGAAGATGTGTGTAGATCTTTTCACAAGGTTTCATTGCTGTCTAATGAAGTCTTGATAACCATTAATCAATGTTACAAACTTGCTAATGGTCTGTTCAATACTTTTATTCCTACAAGCAGTTTTTTACTTTTTTTTCGCCTTTTGTTACCTTATTTTAGTTCATTACTTAATAATCACTAACTAATAGTAGATTACTTCTCATGGTAATTTTCTCATTATCCTTTGATAATGTTTTATCTGTTTTTAAAACTAAATCCTAGCAATGTGAAGTAAAGCTCTTTTTGAAGGTATACTAGTTTTCCTTCCATCAGAAGGTAAAAATATCCGTAGCGATTTGTAAATATATGGGATTGATTTATACTCTATGCGGTAGCATTTCATATTACACTAATATGAGGTACAAAGCTAAACCTTACAGTGGGTGATGCTAACATTGGGATGAAATGCAGGTTAAACACATAAGATATCTTACCAACATTCAACGATAACGCTGCAATGCCATCTTTTCCATTTTTCTTTTTTTTTTTGCCTTTTTAATCGTAACTGTTTTTATCCTGTTTTTCACTGTCAGGACTACATTTTATTATAGGTGTCTGCTTTACAGATAAACTGAATTTAATTGAACTTTTTGTTTTACACCATACTAAATACCTAATTGGGTGATTTACTCCCAACTGTGTACTACTCAGGTTTTATAGTCTAACATTTACATTGCAGTTGGTAGATCATGCATTCTATTTTCCTGGTAGTGGCATTTATGCTTGGCCTCCTTGGTTGCACAGGAGTGTGATATTGTTTGTTGCTAGTCATCTGGAATTAAAGCTCCCTTCAATTAGTGAAGTCACCACCTGTTTTTATTGAAAGAGAACTGATGAGCCTGTGAGCAAATTTGAAATGTTAGCTGGCTTTTAAATGTGCCATGACGCTTTGCTGCTCCGAAACATGGTAGTTTTGGAGCTTGTTAACAGTCTGTTCTCATAACAGCCGCAGATTGAAATATTATCTACCCCAGCAGACATGCTTATAAGTTGCAGTTAGAGCCTAATTATTCATTAGAAGATTGCTCTACAGACATGTGTCGGATAAGTTAAAGGATTTGCATTTCTCAATTGGGCAAAAGTGTGTAAAACGTTTAAGAAAGCATGTGACATCAGTGTGTCATCATTTTTTTTATATCCCACCCCTCAATATTAATATTATACATTGTTCAATGGCTTCTCGTATTACGTTATATGTTGATATTAACAGCATTCAAATAAATGAAGCCACTATTTGCTGTACTGTGGATATGACAAACTATTGAGAGCTGTCGTACCTGGTGTTCTGAGTTAGAAAGCTTATGTTCAAAGTATATACTGTATGTACTGTTTTTTCTTCATTTAATCTTGACATTTTTTGCGCTACTAATATAAAAAAAAATTGTTTAGTTCCTGAAATTCTGAAAATATTTTTTTTTGGATTTTTTTTTTTTATTGAAGCTTAAAAAGTAATATGAGAGGCATAAATTATAAGATCATCTCCTTCACCCATAACATTGACATTCACGTGCACCAGAAGGTTTATGTCTCCCTATAATTCTTAACTGCTTGGAAGTCAAATAAAAATAGCAAAAAATGACATTTTATTGCAGTTTCAAAGGCTCAGGAGAATTCTCATCACATAAGACATTAGCCGCCACAAGAGACAGAATTTACAACAACAATAAAAAGATGATTGAATGGTGATCTAATGTGTGGATGGACATGTTAAGTTGTAGCAGTGTGCATACAGTGAAGGTGGGAACACATGGTTTTTTTCTTCTTTATCTTTCCATTATTTACAAAATGTGCCAGTCTTTACCATAAAATTTATGGCATTAATTATGGATCTTTGTTTTTGGACTTTGTTCTCCATTTTGTGGTTCTATCTAATAATTGTTTGAACCTATATTTGTTAATTTATTTTTTTTTTTTGTATATCACTGCTTTAACTGATTTGTTTTAATTACCATGAATTTTTTTGTTTATATTGTTTGGCATTTATAAGGACCAGACCTGGTTGATCATATGGTTTAATTTTCTTTTGCTTTAACTGCATAAAAAAAATAATAAATGGCCCAATCCAAGTCCAGACCGCAACGTGGCTGTGGTTGGACTTTGACCAAATTGCTCAAAAATTACCAAATGCAAGATTGGGAAAGGGGAGGAGATTCTTAAAGAGGCCAATTTGAAGGCATTAAAAGGGACTATGGTGCAAGGTCAACCTTCTTTTCAAGTTGTTTTTAAAATATTCAGCATTCTCATAACAGATGATGGTAGCAGAGTCACTTTTCTGACACTAGAGCAACATTATATTATGTGCCTAAAAAAAAAATAAGACCAATTTTTTTATTGTTATGTTTTATATGTTTTAAAAAAAAGTGTACTTTCTTTTTGACCTTACTTTATGACTAATATTACTATAATACATATTTCTTTCTATGTCATTTTGTATTCAGAATATGTTTCCATGTTTCTATTAACTGAGGCAGGATATAATTAGTTTTCTATAATTTGGTATTCCGAGTTTACTTAATGTACAAAGGTAAATTGGCCAGGATTAAATATTATTATTATTATTACAATTATTATTATTATTATTATTATTATTATTTTATTATTTTAGGATGTGCCTTGCTGCCTAGACTTTATATAGGTTGTAAAGGGGAAAAAATAATACTTCTGTAGAGTTCTACTGATCTAAATCATTTAGCCTCTCTCAGCATCAGCTGAATGAATGTTTTCCATTCCACATTTCAGTTCTTTATCTGCCACAGGCAATTTCATGCACAGGGGACTCTAAACAAATACTTATTTTCCCTGTGGGTATAGAACAAACAGGCCTTGTTCTAAATTGAAGCATCAAAACACTTACTTTTTCATGAAAATTATTTCAGATGTTACCCAATTAACTTTATATACCAAACAGCAGAGACAGATTGTTAGCAGAGACAGATTTTCTATCACAGCTCAATTCTGGTCTTTTATTAAGAAGTGTTTTGACTGCTGATTTGGTTCAAGCCCAGAAAACTAACATTGGATGCCACTCACAAATATGTGAAGCTACAGCTTCACATAGCTTCAGCTTTCAAGCTTTTAGTTACAACTTCCCAGAGTAAATTACTTTGAAAATATTGAAAATAGTTCTATATGAAGTTGAGCATAAGCATTGGAAAATTAGTGACCAACACATATCCCATGCAACATATTTATGTTTGCAGGCACTGCCAAAGATAAATAGCTGTTTTCAGGAGCATGCAAAGTCTGCACACTGCCTCGTCGCGTATTGACCAACATCTTCTGCTTTACAAAAACAGTACACTATTACTATGAAAAACAATTTCACAATACAACACAAATGATCCCTATTGTGACCAATTGCTTTGTCCTATGCTTAGCTTGAATCGACGCTAACCTCAATAATACAGTTTACACAAGCATCTCATGACATTCAGTTTATTGTTTAAGATTCAGTTATTTATACAGCACCAATTTACGACACATGTAGTCTCAGGGCATTTTACAAGAAAGTCATTTCATTGCAATTATAAATATATCATAAAGATAAACAACACATTTACTGCTAAGCGCCTCTCTCAGGAGTTAGCTTATATTTTTCTTTGGCTAAGATATAAAACACTTCTGTAGTTCATTAGCATGCTCACCTCCGTAGCCAATCATCTTTGCTAGCTTATTAAATGTTTAGTTTGACCTCTGTTTCGCAGTAAGGCCCTTATGACCTAATGATGCTTTATTGTATTACATAAATACTATTTAAAACCTAGTTCACCTTGAAAATATGATCAACAGCAGGTTACAGGTACATACTCTGCTGTTTTGTCTAATTTCACAGGCCACATCCTTTCACTATTCTCTCAGGTTTTACAAACTGTGCAGGAAGAAGGATTTTTACTTATGTTTCTTACTTGTGTAAAGTGAATATGACGTATAACCATAGTAAGTATAGTAACAAATCCTACATTATTTTACAAGGAAGCACTGTTGATTCAAAGCAGGAGCAATGAGTACAGGGAGAAGTATGATATTCTAAAAAAATATCATCATTGTGAGATGGCTAACAAGTTGTATGCTGTAAAACGTCTGCAGATTAGAGTGCAAAGAAGGATTCTTCATATAATCAGGAACATTGTTTACACCTATAAGCATCTTCCTCTTTTGGTTGTTTTGCAGGCATCTTCTGTCATGTTATTTAAGCTTCTGACCCACATGAAATGAGAACTCTCAGGAGATATTTACAATGATTTATATTTAGAATGATTTGGAGAAGGGAATCCGGCGGTGGAGCAAGGGGAAAACAGCAACGAGTGGCGAGGAACGGGAAACAGCAACGAGAGGCGAGGAACGGGAAACAGCAACAAGAGGCGAGGAACGGGAAACAGCGGGGCGGCAGAAAACGGCAGGGAGCTGAGAACGTCTACGACGTGGGAGACCGGGAGCCTCTGAAGGTGAGGACAGGTAAGGTGAGAAAACAGCAATCGTGTGAGGAAAAATGAAGGGATCTTACTTGGATACAGTGAACTGTTGTCTCCAGGGGGGAGTGATTGGTGAGTTTCTTTCAGCGGAGTCAGGGAAGCTGTAGTCCAGGGGGTAGTGCAGCTGATGGAGTATGCTGGAGCGGGCAGACCGAGCTGAGCCAAAAGGAGTGGGAACCAGATGGCGAGGGAAACCAGACAGGATCTTGAAGATGATTTGAGTTCTGTAGTCGAAGGAAATCCTGGAGTAAACAAACACTCAGGCGACGAGTAGCTGATCCACCTCTCCTCTTATACTGGCCCAGCTCATCAGCGCCAACCAGGCTGGGGTGGAAGGAGCTCCAGCAGAGGAGGAGCACTGCTACCCCCTGTTGCAAACTGGAGAAGTGGCTGAAAGAAAACTCCTACTGACATCTTCAGTCAGGGTTTTCTTCATATCGACAGTAATTTAGACCATTACAGGAGATCATCCTTTCCCACAACAATCAGCATCTAGAAAAAAACGTTTAAAAGAAACTTGAATAATCTGAGCTACTCCTTGATTAATAAAGTATGTTTGAGTTAGATTTTTGAATTTATTTCGTTTTTGTTCTTCTTTGCTTATCATGGATTGTCAATAATGCACATTATGTTCAAGCATTAGGGTGTCCACGTGTCCTCCTGGCCCACGTACACCTTAAGCAACGATCTGATTGGTTGACATTGATGTCTGTTGGTGTGGGAGGATGTCAGTGAAAACATATTGTAAGGGGATGCTGGGAATGTCCCAAGGAGTCTGTCATTATACTTCCCAACTGCAGCAGAGCTTTGAACACACCCCAGAGGAGGCAGGGAACATTGAGTCCCAGTTGACTATGATCTATGTCTCCATTGATGAGACGTCTGAACAAAGCTTTGGCCGCAAGTTGGTTGGTTCCTTCCAATGCAGAAACCCTCACATCTGCCTGAGAACACTGGCAATGCTGTCAAATTGAAAAAAAAAGTTCTATTGAGTCTATTTGGCCTCCAGCTGATCTATCGGGTATTGGCTTGAATGGTAGTTTAGGCAAAAACCTGGGTGTGACAGGGTTTTGGTGAGGTCATGAAAAATGGCTACCATGTGATTTTACTTTTAAGAATCTACAATATCAGAAATTTGTTTGACTGATTTATTGTGATATGAACAGCTGTTATTTGAGTTATATGTTTAGTGACATTGACAGCATATATAAATAGTTTTTTTCTTGTAGCTGATATTTTTGTTTTACCTCTCCAAACCCTTTATCTTAAATGTGCAAATGCCATGTTTTTGCTTGGTTGTTTGTTCCTTTTTCTTAAAGAGAATATCAGATTATGCTGTATATTCCATAATCTGACCGCACCAAAACCTGCTGAAAAAGGTATAGCCAGATTACATCAGATGTTGTTCTTGAACCCTTTGGAGTACAGCTACACTTTTTTAATCATTGTTATCATGGTTATTATTGAAGTCAAACATGTTTTATCTGTAATTAATAAGTAAATCTTAGATAGATAATGGCTGTAATTTATCTGAAGAACCAATCTGTTTAGTCTGGAAAGGGTTACGAATGTATTCCAGATTAAAATGACTTTAAGACCAGCTCAATGACTTAAACAAAGGCCAAACAGGAATGCAAACCAACATAAAAAAAACGGTTCAAGACTCTGAATTAGGTTAGGAATCATAATTTGACAGTAAAAAAAAAGATCATTGACAAAAAATTTATTGTACGGGCAAAAAGTGCGCTAACCTAAAGAAAGACGAAAAAATTCATCCTGTGCATCCTGTTAAATTCGGAAAAACCAACAAATTTTTAGAAAAGGAAGATCATACCTAATTTTGAACATGGTAGTGTTAGTGTGATGGCCTGGCTTTATTCCTCTGCGACATGGACAATTTGCAGATATTCCTGAAGGAGAATCTCTGAACAACATTATGTGATCTGTCCCATAAGCACTTCAATCTAAATGATAAGCAGTGGGCATCAACTCAAAGTTGACATTCATGCACCAACAATATTCAAATGTGACTAAAAGGTAAATACGGACTAAATATTTAATAGAACAAATGTTCACAGTACTTTTTTTCTATATTTTAAAAAAAACAAATTTTTTCAATATACACAAACAGTACAGTTTCATGGGGCGAATAATGAAATAGAAAAGTAACATGTTTTGCACTAGAATTTCTTGACAAGTGCCATGTGATGACATGTGTTGTGAACTGGCACTTTATAAATAGACTGAATTAAATTGAACGCCCTTTTGGCCCCTGAGAAATGTAATATTGAAACGGTAAAAATAGACATTCCTAAAACCGGACTTACACTAGTTTCCGATCAGAAAGACAGATTTGATGACATAGATCAGGCGAGTGCAAAACAGTTTATTTTTTTGAATTATTAAGGTTCTGTGGATGAAGTTTGAATACATAACTTAGTGAGGGCAACCTTTTTTAATGGTCTTTGGTAAACTGAATAGCAATCATTGTTGCATTCGAAAAATAGATGAAAATAGGTTTAATCAGTCAAATCATATCTATGCAATAGAATTTTAAAATGTCAAATACGAAACCGCACCACTTTGGACATGATAGAGGAAGAGCAGATCAACATCCATTAAGCCCCCATGTGGGTAGGTTTTTTTTTTTGTTTGTTTTTTTCTTTGATCGGCATGTCATTTGTCAAAAAGCAGCTTCATTTGTTGGCCTCTGGCAGGGTGTTCATGAATGTGTGTCTGTGTGCGTGCGTTAGTGTGTAAGGCGGGGCATTGTCTGTTAATCAGTTTGAAATAAACAGGCTTCTGTTACTGACCTTTTGGACCACAGGGAATAAACCCAAGCTGGTTGTCATTGGTCACACAAAAAGTGACACATAGTGGGAGCTTGTTTGAGAAAAGAGATAAACGGAAGGACAACGACTGAAAGTAGGAACATTAATTATATAGGCAAGTTAACAAAAAAATGCGTTTAACAGAGTTTTTATTCAACCTAATGCAAAATGTTTAATTAAGGAAAGGGCAGATTCCTCCCCTATGTAGGCTAAAAGGAAAAGTAACATTCCCATAAAAACCATTTTAAACAACTTTTTTTTAAATATGTTTCACTGTTTTTTCTTGAAGATGTGGACCAAAGTATCAAAAAAGCCCAGGATAATTTATTATACAGTTCTTGTATGTTTACTGTATATGACACTGTGTCAGAGACTGCTGCACATGCGAGGTTATTCTATGTATGATACACATGGTGCAAGATTTTATATTACAAATGTATATTAATTATTACAAACTTCTAAGTTAGAAGCAGTTTAATTCAGTGATCTCCGATATCAGTGCTCTTATCCTTCTATGCCCCTCCACAGAAATGTTCTTATTGATAATAATAATAGTGTTTTGGTCTGATTTCAGTGGTTTTAACTGCATTTTGCTTTTTCCACGATCTGTGCTCCAGAACTGCAGTTAGCCTCCTGCAGAATTGTCATCAGTAGATATCCTGTAGAAATGGTCACAATGGAAGTGCACACAACAGTCTAGATAAAGAGTTTCGAACCCCAGGCGCATGAAGACTGACTGTTTATAAAAAGCATTCAGTTTCTAACTTGAGAAAAACAGATGATTTCTAACCATTGGAGAAATAAAAAAAAAAAAAAAACAGTATCAATTCTATGAAAAAAGTAACTTGCAACATCTGTACAAACTACGACACAAATGTATGATGCTTCATGCCAATACACAATATAATATGCAATTATGCATGATAGGATGTTCACATTGTTGACAATGACATTTAACAAAATATGTTCATTTCTTTACATTTGGATCCACTTAAAATAAATTTTTTGGTAACGTTAACAGTAAGCTTGGATGTGGCTTAAAGGCTTGAAGAGGAATTTTATGAATGATATAAGAATGTCTAATCAAAATGTGTCCTTAAAACTTTTTCATATTGGGATAAAGTAGTTGAAGGAATAAACAGAGTTATTGATAGTAATTACAATGGTGAGTTTAGGAAGAATATAAAAGAATATAAAAGTGGTATAGTATATTATGTGTATTAATTGCTGTGACAATCAGTGTCAGTTTAATTTAAGAATAAAATGTACAAAACTACTAGATTTTTGTTGTCTTGAGGTCCCATGATGAATACGTTGGTTTAAAAACAAAACAAAAATATTCAATTACTAAGTGTTTTACATTTAAATTATATCCACTTGATGAATGCCTTGATAATAGCAGACAGTAAACTGACTTTAAAAGATGTTATTACTATGTTGCTACCTACTGATCCCCCCTGCAAAGTTTTTTTTTTCTTTTTCTTCTGGGCAGGAATCTAATATTTTACTGAACTTATTTGGACGGTATTGCCTTTTGTCTTGGATTAAATATAAGAATACTTGATCTGAACTTCATTTGTACTCATGCAAACGGCTTTAACTAATGGTAGTTCAGCCACTAACCAGTTCAGATGTACATTGTTTACTTCTAAACCTAAACTAGTTTTACAATAGCCGACAAAAAATGTGGAAATATTTTACCAGTATGAGCTTTAAGTAAGTATTTGTACATGAAGCAAACTCATGTATAATTTTTTAAATATCAGTACAATATCTCTGTTATATCTCTTTTTAACCGCACTTCCCGGTATGTTGCTTTAAAACATTTTTTCTTTAAAAGTAATGAAAATGGTTGCAGTTGATTACCTGTTCAGACATACCATAGACCTCTGTGATAACTTAATAATCTGTTGCTGCAGTGATGGAGGCAGGATCATTAACAACACTAATGTTTCAACAGATTGCACAATCTTATGAAGCTGTTCTACACCAAATCAACTTTTAGAGCTCAGATATTTAGATAATATTCAATGTTGTTCCAAAATGATGTTGCACAAATCCAGGTGACAGCATTGTACAACACATCAAATCCTCATTAAGGTGCATTAGATTATATCAATTGCAATAGATGGAAACTTTTGAAAATTAAAATGTAGTATTTTCCTTCACTTTTTAAATAAATAGTTTGACCTTTCGTCACTGTTGTATGTTTCTATAAAATTCTATAAAATTTATTATGATAAAACTTTGGGTTTCTTGACTGTCCGATACTATAACCAGCTATAGACAGCTTGGACAGTGTCCAAGAGGGAAGCCAAAAGAAAAAAAAGCCACATTGGGATAAACTTATAGAAGTAATCATGCAAGTTAGCCGTGGGCTACCCTGTTGACGAAATATCAGATTTAACATTGATAGTGTTCGCTGCATCATATTTGTCTGTTTAGTTAGAAGAAGGGCAGACTTGTACCAGGAAAGGGCCGTCAGATACTTTCATTAGATCAACGCTGATTGACGTACTCATATGTGGCTGATTGCTCGGATGGTTTATTCATGAAAAGAATAAATAATTTATTTGTAGAGTAATTGGTGCATGCATGTATTAATGATTGGGATTTATGCCACCATGGTTTAAGCCATCAATGGGTCTGGAGAACATCTGTGAGATGTTTACTCATAAAGTGTGGCATTAGCTCCATACTACTGTATGTGTAGCTGATTAAAATAGATGAAAGTCAGTTTATGTGATGTCAGCAGCTGAGAACCTTGACATGCCATGCATTTTTTTTTCAGAAATAGCTGCACTCTGACAAACCGTTCTTCTTCCCCTCCCACACCTAATCCCTGTCCTCTACTGTGTGATGAGCAATGCAAAATGATGATGCATTGTTTCAGCACCTCTCAGAATTCAAAGCTTGTACTTCTACCATGCTAAACTTTGCTCTATATGTACCCTGGCAATGTGCAAGTCAGGCATTATAAATGTTCATAGCAAAGCCTTGGGCTTCTAATGAGCTAGTAAGCAGTGGAGAGTGAGATGGAGATGAATCCCAGGACTTTCAGGCTCCAGACTGAGAACACCCACTCACATCTGAAACATCTGTTTAGCCGAAACCCCTCCAAACTGTCGCCAAACCTCACACCAACCCAGCATCTTTTCATCAACCCTCCTCTGCCCTCCCTGCACCTAAACTTGCACACCCACGCGCTCCTGACATTCGCTTACACACTACTGATACTGTCAAGCGCCTAAATGCCAGACCACCTTCCACCCACTGACTGCCGAGGCACCCACCCCCCTTCCCCTACTCAGTGCACAGAAAAAGCCAGAGGAATACAAATATGCTATTCCACATATATATGGAAACGGACATGCCGCTTGTTCTCTCTCTTCATGCTTACTGTCTCTCCTGTGCTTTAGCTCTAGCTTAATTTATCCAAGCAGTAGTTGACCTTTTTAACATTACTGCTGCGTGGCACAACTTCACTATTCACTTTACCACCATTGTTAACATTTCTCCAGAGCTGGATTTAGTAAGATCTCATTGTCCAGACTCTGTTAATAGGTAAGCTTTCTCATTTTTAACAGCCTATTTTATGTTGTAAAATTAATGTTATGTAAAGTATAATTCATTAAATAAGGAACGCTGAATGTATAATTTTATGTATGTAAAAACATACATATTTTCTGAAACTAACTAAAACATTTTTCATATATATATATATATATATATATATATATATATATATATATATATATATATATATATATATATATATATAT
>JAVLVB010000124.1:2771745-2791855 GCA_032876305.1 Orestias chungarensis | reverse complement strand
AACTTTTTTCAGCTTTTACCACTTCAGCATAATTTAACTTCAGCATAATTTCCACATTTCAGAGTTTTCTTCAGCGTTTTCTTCAGCTAATTGATACTATGTTTTCATGTTTTTTCGCTTCCTTGGGCATCTTCTGCCAATTCCTTTAAGCTTTTGGCATTCTCAACTGCTGTTTCGCAGGAACAGCTTCATCTAGTTCTAATAATATTGATTTTTTCAGTTAGGAGGCACTCATAAGTTGTTTATAAAGATTTGAACTCTTACCTCAAATAGGGTCACGAAATATTTAAGCATACACAATAAAAACATTCATGCTCTGGATGAGGGATTGCATTAAAGTCAATGACAACGGAAGCGTTCATTTTGTTGTGCTGATTCCAGGGGAGTGAATTTTGCAAGTGAACGATTCGATGCAGTTTACTGGTTTTCCTTAAATTGGAAACTTTTTAAAACTGATTTGTTATGATGTATCTATGATTTGAAGAGTGCTTTGAGACAGCATCTGTAAATTGGCGTTACAAAAATACCAGAAACTGATTTGTATTCAGCCAATAATTAGTCGGCAGCAGCAAAGTATCAGCTTTGCTGACTGATTCTTCTGTATTCACTTGGGATTTTGTTTACACCTTCTTATATATTGCCAATTATCTTATAATGAAAGGTCTCTGACTTTCTGAATGTTAAGTACTCTTCCTCCTGGCTTGACATTTAAGCCATGTTAGTGTCAGATGTTGCTGTTAACTATTGACAAGGTGTCATGTAGCCTTTAGACAGACTCACTGTAGACTGCTGACCATGGATTGGATTCTGGCTGACGATGTACAAATAATTTTTTGATTATGGTGCAATGTCGGGAAACTGTGTCTGCTGTCTATTCATGGAAATCTTATATTTGGCCTTGGTGCCAGTGATGAGTATATTTTGTGATATACTAAACAGGTCAATCAGATTTGGTTAGAGAGGAAGTAAAACTTCTACAGATATTTATATAATTTGTGGTTTAACATAAAATCATAATGGTAGTAATAAAAGTTTGTTTTTGAGGTCTCTCCTTCTGTATTCGTTACCATACTGGATCAGCCTTCAACTGTATTTTGTAAAAAAAATTGATAACTCCCCGATCTCATGGAAAAAAATAAAGCTTTGGCATTATCTCTCTACTGTGGATATGACCGTGGCTTTTAAACCGAATGCGGATGGATTCCTGTAATCTTTCAGTTTGCTGTTAACAGATAAAAATACATGATACTCCACAGCGGCTCAAAGCCACTATATTCCTCACTGTCAGTTCATGTACTGGCCCCCAATCCGAGATTATGGCTCAAGCAGCAGCTGGTATGCAGCGACGAGCCAATCCATGTATTTCAAAAACAAAACAAAAAAAGGAGAATTTGTTTCTCTGAAAAATAATGCTTTATATTTTGATGACCACTGCTTTGAAAGACACAAATCTTCATCATCATACCAGAGAGAGTCAGCATTTATACTTTAAAGCACATCTAGTGTTCTGGAAGGACATTAAATGAGTCACATTTGCCTGTGCTGACTTATTGGGTGAATGTTTCCTTTAATTTTTTCTTGGTTCATAATGTTCATACTATGCTTAGTGCCTGTTAAATGTAGCTGGATTGGAACCAATGCAGTTTCTTATTTGGTAGGTTTTCCTTTTCTTTTTTTCTGTGAAGAAAACCCCAACACTTTCCAGCAACCATAGAAAAGGGATTTCGTTGGCAAATGTATACCCAGAAGGTGTTCCTAAAATCAATTCTTCTCAATTCTTAATTAAACCAATAGAATAGAGCAACTGTGACAGCTCTGCGGTGCTTTGCTGCGGTAAAATTCACCAGCAGCTAACATTTCTTTTGAGTAATGATTAATGCATCCAATTTCTATGATCTGCACTGTCTGAAGTATCATGGGTAATTAAATAATGATGGTCTACAGAGCAGACTCCTGCTCAAAATAACACGGCTATAATTACCATGAGGTTTGCCCCCCCCCACCTTGACATAAATACTAACCATGTATCAATAACTGAGGAAAATTTATTTCCCGTTGAAACCTAATCTGCAAAAATAACCTTTTGCTGTACTAAATATGATCAACTATTTATCGTATGCTTACCCAGCCTTGCAAAGGTAATCCTAAACTTTGACCTTATCCACATTTAATCGCAAAAGAACCACAAAATTGTATTTATAATTACATTTTATAGTTGAGAAACGGAACAAGAAAGACAATTAAAAATCTTAAAAGCTTAAAAAAAAACATTTTATTTGAGCCCCTTTATTATGAAAGCTCTAAATAAAGTTTTGTACCACATCAAAGGGTTTGGGAAATGTTGTGAAAACTTTAACATTTATTGAGATACATCTTAAAAAGTCTTAAGTATTCAATTGCTAAGTCATGGCTTTCCATCTAAACTTCTCTTCCTTGTAACTTTGGAGACGCTAAATAAATCCTAGTACAGGTGGGGGAATCGTGTTAACGGAATATTTCTATTTACCATTGATACAGTTCTTAAAACGGTGATGGAAAAATCGAAAGCCCATTTTTCATTTTGACCGAATACAATTTACTCACCTGACCATTTGGGTGCATACTCACAGATTTTACACACAGAGAACGTTACAGATGGAACGATGCTCCAGGAAATCTTTGAAGACTTTGGAGCATGTCTGGCTCAGACCTCAGCGGGGGCTTGGATCAGGAAACTCCTCGTTCATAAAAGTCCCGTCCACTGATCATTTGAACTGGTGAATTTTTTGTCTGATTTCAGATAGTGGCACTTGTAGTTCCATTTTCCAGTGCGACGTACAAGCCAGACTTTTGATATGCATAAGCGAGCGGGCAATCCGGGGCATTGCAGACCACGTTGTCAGATTGTGCGCTCGGGCCACAGCAGGTGATTCATTCATTGTTAACATGTATTTATCTGAGACAGAAAGTTTTTTTTTTTTGATTGCAGAGAAGAAGTTACATGCATTTATCTGTATGATGAGTGATGGAGTGATGGAGTCTAAAGTATTTAGGAAAAATAAAATGACATTTAGTCTCTATATGTCCAAAGCTAGTTGAGATGACCCAATAAGAATCGTTGCTTTACAGCAGGGAAGGTTAGCCTACACAGTAATTATCTAAAATAACTAAATATAAATGCACAACAACACATTCAAAACTGCACAAACCTCTTAATTTGAGTTCAGTTATGTGATAATCAAAACGTAAATAAGATTCCAGGTTACTTTACTATAATACCTAGAAATTTGTTGTTGAGATGACAAAATCTGAGACTTCCAGATATGTGGAGACAAAGTAATCCCTGTAAAGATCTTTACAAATTTATGTTAAAAAGCAAATTACCTGATTTACATATATTGATGCAATTGTAATTTATCAATACCCAGTAAAGACGAGAATGCAAACCTGTGTTAATATGGAGAAGAAAAACAGCTAGCGGGTTTATAGACCTTTCTATAAAAAATATTTATTCAGCAATACTAAGCTTTCACTTTTAACATCTCACTGACAGCATATAGCTCCTTCGAGTGAGCACAAAAACAGAAACCTTGCACTCTGAAAGAAAAAATATATATAAAGGATGTGCTTCAAGGTTTGCGCTTTCCCAATGATTCAGAAACAAGGCCTGTTTTAAAACTGCTGCTACACCTTCAAATACAAAAATACTGTACTGGGATGCCTTCAGGAGTGGCTGAAAAAGAGTAGGGTAAAAGATAAAATGAAATAAAAGGCGTCTTACACTCTAATTTATATCAAGTCTGTTATTTTTTATTATTGTCTCTCCTCTCCAAGATAAACTGAGAAATAAAGAAGGATGCCCACCCTAGTATTGTTGACATTTTAGGGAGTCCTTTTGGAGCAGTAAAGATGCCCACTTGATGGATACCAGAGCTCTACAGATATCGGAACGACAAAAATGAAAAATGCTGTTAAGTGTGGTGGCGGGTAAAAAAAAGGAATAGGGAACAGTATAGCAGCACTACGACGGGTTGAAAGTAGGTGAAAATAATAAAGCTTCATGCAGTCCACCTGCAAAAAAAAGGGAAAAACTACAGGACATGGTAAAGCAGAACATGCACAGAGAGAGAGAGAGAGAGAGAGAGAGAGAGAGAGAGAGAGAGGGATGGAGCAGACAGTTGCTGCAGCAGCCATCAAGCTAAAAGAGAAAGGTTGATGGCAGCTGGTGCTAAAAAAAATTTTTTTTTAAATCCTCAAGGAGATGAAAAAATCTCTTCTCGGTCTCTGCTTCTGTGTTTTCAGTACACTGGTCTGTAGAGAAGCTCCCCGGAGACAAGTCGACGTTTCAACTCATTCCACAGCAGCTCCTTCTCTTTTTGGGCACCCTTCATGAAGCCTCGGTTCTCCTGTGCCCGCCGGGACAAGTAGGGCATCACCTCATTCACCGGCCCGTAGGGGACGTACTTGTAGATGGGGAACCCTGCCTGGCCTGGGATAAGACAGAGAAAAAAGGCATTATAGCGTTATTTAAAAAGAACATGATTCTTTATTCTTTGTTTCTTCTTCTACTGACTTGACATGAATTATTTTGTTATACTTTCCCTTGTGGGCCTATTACTAGTCTCCAGGTGCACCAAAGTTTTAGAAAGTTAAAGTTTTAAAATGCCTAAAACATTCTACTATAGAGATCCAGGGCTAAAAATTGAGTTAATGAGATATCAGAGAACGTTGAGTAACCAGGGTTTTCTCGGGTTGGTTGAAATGCATGGTAGTGCTTTAAAATACTTCCCCCAGTTTTTTGTTTTTTTTGCTGTGCACTTCAGGCAAGCTGACTGAAAGATCCCACATTTGTCCATGTCTTTCAAGAAAAGCAGTTGTTTATTGATGTTTGTGGACTTGAAAAACGCAACAGTTAACTGAATGAACACCAATCATCATCATTTAATAATGGCAACACTGTTTGAATTTAGAAACGTACATAAAAAAATTAGTAAAACAATAACGAATTGGATTTCTTGGTAAATCCTGTCTATAAATTACCTGCATGTTGAAAATAGGTTACTCTTTAAGATGCATGCCAGGAAAGCAGGTTTGAGCTTTTATGCATTTAATATAAATTATTATGTAACATTCAAAAAGAGAAATGTATTTAGTGACCACAAAGACAAGTGTCTTGGCTGGTTAGCGACAGTTTTCAGTTTCTGTGCTGTTTGAACTTTTGGATTATTAATTTAAAGACCAAGACTGTCAGAAACAAAAATGCAGGAAACACAAAATGGTGAAAAACAATTATGGACTAAACCTTGTCATAGAGTAGGGGAAAAATATTACCGAAAAGAGAGTATCAACAATGGTCTTAATCAAAATAGTAATACCTCTTTTTTTCATATTAAAACAAAGGTTAAAGCTGTTTGCAAGGTTGGAAAAAAACAACTATTTTGTGAACTAAGCCTAATAATTACACAGAGCAGCTTCATTAAAACATATTGTATTAGTTTTAGCTGCATCATCTAATTCAGTTTGACAGCTATAGTGAGTAGAAAAGCTATAGAATTTGTGTATAAAAAGTCACAGGTTTGAACATATGTTTCACTGCAATGATACATTGTGATTTTTACATTTTTAAATAATTTCTACATCAATGGCTAATGTATTTCCCAAAGTACAGGAGCCTTGCATGTTATTTTAGATTGACCCAAAATGATCACCTTACAGACGGACTCTTGTTGCTTCAGCCGTCTGCAGCACTGACTTTGATGTTGTCCGGTTCATATAAATGTTTAATCTACAATCGTGGGCATGACGTCAAATATATACACGTTGCAGCAAAACAAAGTCTTGACAAAAAGCCTCTTGGCTGGAAGTACGCTTAAAAAAATATCACAGAAATTACATACATTTTGTTTTTTGTTTTCTTGAGTGAGTGACAAATAATTTAAAATATCTCAGCTCCAGAGTTGGTAATTGTTTTGTGAGGCAGTAACTCCAGTCTGGCTGTACTCTCCTCTTCTCTCTTCACGAAGCAACAGAAGAGTTAGTGTGTCTCTGCTTGCATCCATCCCAGTCCAGACCATTTTAATCCTGAGCCCCGCATTGACAGACAGCTGCCCTTCGCCAGTGTGTCTCTCTCTGACTGTCAAATAAAGTGTCAAGGAAGCAACAGCGATGCTTCGTTAAGACAGTCAATACTGAGTTGTCTCTGTTCATATGTCACATTGCAGGTTGGAGCCCGGCTTTGACATGTGAAATGTTTGTTCGTGTAACCTGCAAGGTGCCCAAGTGTAGCTCGGGGGCCTCGGGGGACACAGCTGAGAGCTACGGGGGGGTAGGACAGATAATGCACATCCAGCCAAGGCTGGGCTCAAACTCTCAAATCATTGTTACAAAAGGCAGGGAGGATTGTTGCCTTGTCCCTGTGTGACAGTGAAGGAGAGTGGGCAGAGTGTTTTGTGTGTTTTCCTCACCCAGTGGGAAGCTGATCTGATCACACATGCCCAGTAGTTGACCAAAGAACACCTTGTTCTCTCTGGGTAAGAGACCCAGCTCATTGATTCTGAGAGATTGAGACAAAAAAACAACAACAAAAAAACACCAAAATACATTTTTATAAATGCTTTAAACTGCATGTTTGGTGAGAAATTGAATCTTACCTTATACGAGTGTGTATAATTGTATCCTCATTATGAGAAGCCACCATGACGTTGGCCTTTCTGTTCAGACCAATCTCATCGAGCACATGGTTTAAACATCTTAGCAAACAGCAAATAAAAAAAAACATGTTAAGAAATTCACACAGCAAGAGGAAAACATGGCATTGCAATATGATAGTCAGATGTTGTACTTACAATATCCATTCAGACATCCATTGACATTTCTGATTTGATATGTTTTTTTCTGATTTAGTGATAATATTCTGGGGTTTTCTGATGTTTTTTTGTTTTTGTTTTTTTTTCCAGGGTAGAATGTAAACCTCTAAAAGTGAATGGCGGATAAATGTCTCACATGCAATGCATGGTTAGAATCAGAATAGGCGCCCGAATGATGGAACAAACTGTTGCAAACCTTAAGTGTTTAATTCTCATTGTCCGTTTTTCAACTAGCAGACCGAAAATTTGCTTGCTAGTTTTAAATTGAAGGGTGGTAACATTATAAAGTACATGTGATCAGTTTTTGATATATGTGCAAAATGATAACTTGGTTTTACTAGGACAAATTGAGTTCCAAAGTAGCAGAGTTTTTCAGTTGGAAGGTTATAAAAAAAAAAAAAGAAACAAGCCGTGACCCCAACCTGTGGTACATCCTGCTGGTAGAGCCATAGTCTGGGTTAATAGGGTCCTCGTACTGGAACTCCTTTGCTCTCTGTCGCTCCTGATGCATGTATGCTCCACGCACCAGCTTAGCAGCAAAACGCCAGCCCTCCCTTTTGGACAGTTCTATATCCATGGTTACATTTTTATATGCTTCCTGCAGAATGCAGAGTGAATAGCAAGTGATATTTCGACTCAGTTTCCATGCCTCTATACGTCTACATTTGAACAGAAAATGATTTGTCCAAAACATGAACGTTTCCGCATTCGTCAGATTGTCTATCATTTTAATTGTTTGATTTGTTCTCCTCTCTGACCTTTAGGTAGCACTGGTAGGGCTTGAAAACAACGGGCTCCTCTGTGTTGTACATCCTTTGTAAATCCAGAGTAAGTTTGCTGATGGCCGGCTGGAAATAGGTTTGCTCTGCATCCACCATTAAGCGAACACCATGTTCTATGGCACACTGTGACATGATATTTCTCATTAAAATTACTCGATTCTACTTTTAGCATTTGATGCTTTAAAAAAAAAAATCGAGACCTTTTGGAAAGTAGAGGTAGTCTTTTTTTTTAACAAACATGGTAAATCAGATTCTTCTGGTTACAAAATTCTATTCACTTCCAGAAAAGTTCCGTTTTGTTAATTCTTACACAGGTGGACAAGGGATCCTCTTCATATTTACATAATGGAAATAAGTAATAAAAACTGGTAATATAAAGAAAATTTGCATGTCTTTATTTAAACAATTAAATCTTTAATACACATTATAATCTAAATGACAGTGATGGAATAATAAGTAGCTTTAAATGCAAAAAAAAAAAAACATTTTAATTAATAATTAATACACTAAAACTGTGGATTTACTCATCCACAATAAACATTGTTACACGTTTATTCTGCTTACTTTTCCTAGTACATCAAGGCGCTGTAATGTCCTCCTCAACTGATTTTCATCCTCTACAGTAATGTTTTGTAGCAGAGGCTCCAGTTTACCCAGCTATTGAAACAACAAACAGAGACTGAACTGTGAACAATAAAAGATCTGACACTTCATACATCATCAGGTAATTAAATACGTGTTGTTAGAGAATCAGGAAATAGCTTTATAGTATTAGTAATTAGTCATAGTAGCTCTATGGATGACAACAGGAACAAGGTCTTAACTCTATACCTTTACACTTTTAAAACATTTTAATTTACAATATTCTAGAAAAACTAAATACAAAGGAGTTAAAGACATAAAAAACATGCTAGGTTCAGTTTGCTAAAAAAAAATCTTCCAGGCAAATTATGTTTTATCATTTGTCTTTTTATTACATTCAGTTTTATTAATCCGAAACAAATTTTAATATGTATTTCTTTTCTTTATTCTAACCTATTATTTTTTTAAATCTTTATGTTAGTCTTTTGCAAATATTTCCTTTTCGGACAGTACCTCTTTTAATCAGAATGGGCTGTAGCTGAATATTGTACATGTTTAAAATACAGTAAAAGAAAAATAAATGTCAGTGTGCCTCCCCATAAAATAATGCTGCATTGACGGTTTTAAAGAAATTCAACACATGGGTATTAAATAAACTGAAGTGTTTACAGAGCTAGAAAGTTAAATCACATCCCTTCAGATTTTTGTTAAAATTTAGTATGTAGTTTGAAGACTTTGTAATGAAAATTAAATTTTAATGTTAATAGCAACAGCACTAACAATATTCATCAGGTTTTACTGACAACAAATATTTTGCCAACTGTAAATATAAAATATAAACTTTGCAATAGAGGAAATTTAATAAATTACATCTTGAATCTAATGCATAAAATGCATTTAAGCATGCAGCTTTTTCGTGACTAACCCGTATCTGAAATGTTGTGCTTCTTTTTCCTCCACTGACCTTTACATTTGGAGCAAAAAGTAGGTCTGATATCTCCTCCCTCTCATCTATTAGACTATTACAATCAAGGATGTTAACGCATCTGTTGGCGACAAAAACGTAATATTATTACATCATTGGATAAATTTGATTGAAGCTTTTTCATTAATGTCCAAATTGCAACAAGACACACATTGTGTGTGTGAACATTGACATGTGGTATTAAGTGCTTAACTCACGATGCGGTTTATACTTTCTTTTCAGTAAACCATCTATGGAAATTACATTTTGCACCAAGCCTGCTCATCAATTCCTGTAATGACAAAAACAGATACATTCCTATTCACGAAACAGTGTGTAGAATACTTGCTAGAATTGTAAGAGTGCACAAAATCCATTAATGTGCTTAGCACCCAAAGGACATAATAATCAGACGTAATAAACATGCACACCCTCCGCTTATGAATCACAGCGCTTGTGGAAATGAGCAGAGTTGGATTAGGCTTTATATCCGATTAATGATCAATGCAAAGCGCCTCAAGAATGCTAATGGGACGTAATGGGGATGCAGATTTCTGAGTGCGCAGAGAAGCTGAGAGGACGACCACAGAAATTGGTTTATCTGACACAGGTGTTAACTCTCTTTCGTTAACTTAAATTGTAAGCAGTAGGTAATAACAGTAGTTTGTGCAAAAGTATAAAAAAGTATAAAAGTATTCTTAAAGTCATCTTAAATTTTTTTATTTTTAAGCCGTTCTTTTTATAGTACGATGTTTTATACACTTACCTGTATTGCTTGTCTTGTTCAAAATGTATGACTCCTCTGCCCAAATCTACATATGAGGAAAATCGTATTTCTTACTCTTTGATTTTAAAGTTCGATTTCATTTAGTAGATCATATTCTTCTGTAATACAATGCTTTGTATGCTTGTGCTTTTGATCATTGATAAACTTCAACCATGAGGGTATCATTAGAATGTTTAACTTTGTCTTAATAATATTATCATAACTTAGCTAACCTTATCCTAACTTATCTTATTTCATTTTATCACTTAGTAGCTTTGCTTACATTATCCTATGTTGATTTAACTGTCATAGCATTAATTAAGATAATTATAGTTAGGTTAAATTAACCTGAATAATTTTGACTTATTTTATTAGGTCTAAGTGTAGTTTAGTATTGCTCGTTCCTTATCTTACATCTTAACAAAATTTAATTTGTCCTATTTTAGTTCAGCTCAGTGTTTTTTATTGGCTTAGTTTGGATTAACTTTATTCAGCTGGCCTTGTCTTTCCTAAACCTAATTTATTTTATGACATATAACTTTTATTTACAGTAAACTAATTGAATAAATTTCTCCTGTTTTAGATTAGTTTGGAACAATTCATCTTATTTGAGGTAGTTTATCAACTATATTTTAAATTGACTAATTTGTGCCTTTTTAACTTAGTTTGACATCGCCCAGCTTATTTTAGTCTTGATTTATGGTGCATTTATTTTCCTTGTTGTTTCTTGACTTATTTTATTTCCATTTTTTTATTGTCAATCACACAATTCAATGGTCTAACTATAAATTGTTATGAAATGTGCACCTCACTAACGTGAATAGAATCACATTTCTATTCCTACGTTTCAAAAAACTAAACAAAAGAAAACAAAAAAGTTTCACATCTAATCAAGCTGGACTTTGTCATCTCACTTTTTAAATTGCAAATTTTCTCTGTGTCCTTAATAATGTTTATCCAAATAAGCCAAAATTTGCATTCACTCCCCCACTATGTGAATTTGCGTGTATATATTTACTTTAAAATTAACCTCCATCATTTCAAGCATTGTAGTAAAATATGTATTAATATGCTAATTCTGTCTGATTTTTTTGTGTGTGAGATTAATGCCACCAAATTAGTCTGAATTAAAAGATTTCTGTAGAACAAGAAGGAAAAAGACTCCTACCTGCAAACGGGTCAGCTCCAGCTTCTCCTGCAAGGCCTCCATGCCATCCTGCTGTGACACCAGGAATGTGAAAAATCGTTGCCATTTCACGAGGACATCGGAGAACCGAAGCTTATCGAAACAAAGAGAAGAAAAGATCTCAATCTTCTTCTCTCCTGCTGCTATTCCTCGAGTCAGCTTGTCACGCTGCGCTTTACATTACCATTTACAGCTTACCAGAAGCTGGGGTCGTCCTAGTGCAGTCATTTTGATTGCTGAAAAGCCATCCACGGAGCTCCCACCTATGGATAGGAAACTATCTGATTATCATGTAAAGCCATTTGCTGGGTAGAAATGCACAAACAAGTAAATAAAGCACATAACATAACTATTGGGATCCTATTTAAATTCATGACTTCAATAAAAATTATCAAAATCAATTTAATTTTAAGATGTATAACTGATATAGGTTACCCACCCGATGCTTTGATACACTTCATAAAGGTTTCCATATGGTGGTCACATTTGGCCTCATCAGCATGGAAATACGTGCAGGGTCCGATCATTTCCTTCTGACTGTCACTTAGCTGCTTGCCTGCCTCATAGTTTTTGTCTCTGTGGTGCTCGCCTAGGGATGGAAACAAATTTGCATGCATATTTCTTCTAATTGCGTCATGCTCTCTGTACATAAATGAGAACAAAACAAGGCAGCTTACCTATGCCCCCATCCCCTGCAGCGGAAATGCTTGAGCTGGAATAGGAGGGTCGGGAAAAGGCAGTTAATTTGCTCCGTTTTGTGGCAACATTAAAAGAGCGAGTTGCATCAGACTTTGGGAATTGGCATTTCTTCATAAACATTTCAGCCTTCTGGCTTGTCCTACAGCGTCATTGTGTTTGATGACCTTAAACACTGTATGCGGAACATCATTGATGTTTGAAGCTGACCCCTCAGGGGAGTTTGGAGCATCTTTCTTGACTTGACCTATTCCCCCTTCTCGTAATAAGGCAGCGGAGAAAGTTCAGGTAAACAAACAACTGACTTAACAGCTAGCAAGCCAGACATCAGAAAATCAGACGGCCTGTTTGGAGATGTCTCGTCATATCGCTGCAAGTCTTTCAGTAGGAATTTAAAGTTTTTTAAACTTGGCCCGACTTGTGATACAATTTATATAGACCAAAAGCATAGTTAAGGGTGCAATCAACTCTGGTGCCTATCCTTAGCAATCACTTGCTCACTGCAAGTTGGCCCTGGACATAGCTGTCGGTCTATCGCAGGATAACACATACATATAACCTCTATGCATGAACCCACACACAGACAGCGCTAAAGAGAATTTAACAAGACCTATTTACCTAACAGACATGTTTTTGCACTGTGGGAGGAAGAAGAGCACCTCGAGAGAGCTCATGCATATAAACTGTTGGCACAGCAGAAACCAGTTTCCAAAAGTATAAGAGTATTGACTTCTACTATCAAAACCATATTTTTAGTTCTTTTGATTTAACATATAAAGTCTGCTTTTAATAATCTATGCTAGACTATCAAAAACAAATAATGTTTTTTTACACTCTAAATGTTTCAAATGATTTCAAACTAGCCCTATATAAATCTAAATCTGAATAAACGGTGGTGACCCACATTTCTTGGATTTCACGAGCCACATTTAGGCTGGAGTCACTAGACTAGAAGATGTCTGACAACATGAACTAGGCTAAAATATTTCACATAGCAACATAACATACTAGGCTACTTACGAAGCTCCTCAAGAAGGTCACATAAGAGCCCAGAGCAATATATCTAAGGCACCGTAGTGCTCAACTGACTCGGCTAAGGTCAATGTTAAAAAAATACATAAAAAATCAAAGATCAGGGTAAAGACAACTTCCATTAGAGACCACTAGGACGAACGCGACTGCAAATAAAAAAAAAAGTATTTCTAAAAAAATGCTCATCAAAATGTTTCATTTTATTTAATTTACTGACTCAAGCAACTGTGAAGCAGACGTGATGTCTATATTTAATCTTGGACTGTGAAAATGTTCTAATTATTCTACATATGCATGAACGCCCAGAGCTGAGAGTGAAGTAACATTGCTACTGTCTAGAAAACTGTTGGAAAGGGATTGTGCTGTCAACTAAGTTTACATCAGGAGGGAAATCAGATAGCTGCTGCCTTGCGCGTTCAATGTGAACCAATGCCAAAGAAGCAACTAAACACTGTCAATCCAGATTGAATTTCCCACAAATGTGCCAAGAAATCATGTTTCTCCTCATACTCCCAGTTCTTATCCTATCCTATGTTCAGATGAATAATTGCTAATAATCATGTTGATGTAATATTTCATACATTTGATAAAAACTGGTTGAAGACACATTTAAAAGACAAATTCTGACAAAAAAATGTTTCTGTCTTATATATGTATCATTTAAACGAAATAAAATGTAAGAAATATTATACCTCTCTTTCTGGTTTGTCTCCGTGTGACCGATCTTCGACGCTATAGTCCAGGACAGTGCCAACGCCAAAAGCCCGGTTCTTCTGGATCAGAGGCTGGATAGATATGTGATCTTCCCCGGCTACAAACTGGCCGTAGAAGGTCATCTTCATTAACTGATCAAAAATGTTCTGGCCCAGAATTTTCTTACCAAGATCCATTATCTAGGTTAAAAAAAAAAAGGGAACGTTACATATAGTACTACATGACCTACAGTGCTCAATAACAGAAAGTAACGTCCCATATTTCATATGTAACTGACAACGTAACTACATACATATAACAATCTATTGTTGAATAAGTAATGATTAGAAAAACAAGAAAATAGAATGAAGCATCAGTTCAATTATATTGACAGAATATGGGTGTGGCATGCATGCATGCTTATATCGCTAATGCTTAAACACTGCAACACACAAAAAAACTTAATGATGTTCCAACATTTTAAAAACATAACCGAAAAAGTGTTAATGCATGTGACAGATGTATTGTTTAATTGTTCATCGAGAAATGTTGGCCGATATTGTTATCCAATATCACTACTGACATTATAGCTATAATATATATCATGCATCCCCAATAGTTAATATTAAAACATAACTGCATACAGGAAAAATAACCTCTTCACAAATTCATGTTTATTACCATCGCATATTATATTTAAAGCAACACTAAAGAAGTTTCAGTTTTTATCGATTTTGGCGGCCAGTGTGGACAAAAGCGGTAGTGTTTTGCCTGAAGGAAGACTGCAATTCCCATGAGGACCAGCACATAGCTTCGTAAAATCCTGACCTCGCCGTCACCTGCAGTGACCTGTAGCGATGAGGTGATGAATCTAATTGTGGCGAAACAATGTCATACGATGATGTTGAATATAAAAAACCGGGGAATTGACGTATGCTGTACAGCAGTCAGCAGATTTGTAGCTGTTTTGTGCGGCAGGGTTCCTGCCACCCTCCTCAAAGTTGCTTTGTGCCGGTTAAAGCGATACAGAGCCCCCCCTAAAGCTATGACAGAGGCGTCATTTAACAAGTGTAAGTCGACATATAATCACGAAAGTTATGAAAATATTTTATGGAGGTTGAAAAGTTGCTTAGTGTTGCTTTAAGGAGAGCATTAAGTTTGTCTGGTGAAAGTAATTTTTAAAAAAAGGTGATTTGTTGCGTAAAGAGCAGACGCAGTCTGGTGTAATCTTTTCAGCATTCTTGTGAAATGAGATTAACTGGATTTTGGTTCGTTCAGTCTGGGACAATAGTCTCTAAATAATAAATTCTTGTTCCAATCCGTACTTTTATTATTATTATTATTATTATGTTTTAAAATCCTTAATTGGTAACGAGACTAATTGATTGTTACAAGTTAAAATCTTTGGGTAAAAACAAGGTTATTATTTAATAACTCATATTTAGACTATTGGTAGTTTAGTGTCTGGAGACAGCATTTATCAGTAGGCAGGTGGGTTTTTAGCCTGTTAAAGGAGTATAATAAATATTGTTTACACTAACACCATATTAACATGATTCTGAACCTAAAGAACTACATTTTTAAACATAATCTGATTTGTAATCTTTAAAGTGCCACTGCGCCTGCATTACCTCTTTATTGTTATGAACCAGGAAGTCATAGGAACAAGTTTGAACACCACCAAACTTCTGAGCAGCTCCAAGGAGTCTTTGCTTCTGCATGCCTCCTGTATGCCCCCCAACCATTTTAGAAGTCCAGATTATCATTTGAAATCATCATTACAAGAATGTTTTTTTGGTTTTTGTTTTTTTTGTCACATATTATCCCCCATTATGTTATACTGTCAAGATAAAATGAAAGTTTCAAGAAATATTTAAACGTTTCTACTTTTATAAAAGTTAGGCTACCTATTGTAGATTTAACTTCACAGATACTATTATTTTTTATCATTTTTGTCTTAACTAAGTTAACCAGCCTAAATTAATTGTAAACGAACAGGTTTGGTAGAGAAGGACCCTTCGTCTACATGCTATTGAAATTAGAGGCTCTCTGCTAAACCTCATTGTAAGGACTACAACCATAAATTTCTCATAATTTTATTTTTATGTTTTTAAAACAAGATTAGTAAACACAAAATGTTGTTTTGGAGAGACGATTGTATTTATTACCAGCATAAACCTAAATCCCAAACTTTTTTTAATTGTTTTATGTGGTTGAACATTTTCTACTTATGCTATCTTTCCATTTCATGTTAGAATCCAATTTGTCTGTTTTTGCTTCGTCTTTTCTCTTTCACTGTCCAGCTCAATCTGGCAATCCAAAGGTATTCCTTTGTCATAGAAAATATAGATATTCCAGAACGTTCTAGCTCTGAACTAGAGTCTCCATTCAGTGGGATATGCCACAGTTTTTCTATGAGACACACAGATGGAATCCAGATTAGATGCTTAACTTGTTTTAGGCCTAGTCCTTTTATTGTGTAAGAGCAGCAGCTCTAATCCAAATTCCCATCAGAACACTGTACTCCTTAACGTCTTTCTAAGCCTGAGCCGCTCCCCTCTATAAACAGATTTTCTGTCAGGTGTTTGTATTCACAATGTCAATCTTTTATAGATGGTCCACCTTATAGGACATAGGTTTGACCTGGAATGTGGACAGACCAGAGGGTGGAGAGCTTTGCTTTTTGACTTGGCTTTTGCCATCTCAACAGCATGAAAATCAGACTGTGCTTGTATGAAAAAAATACACTACAAAAGCTGCCAACTTTCCGTATATGTTTGAAATACTGTTGGAAATTAATGCAAGACATCAGCTCCCATGCATTGATTTGCAAATGTTGTGGTATTGATATTTGATGCTAAACACATTTAATAAACATGATTAGTTGTAACATGTTGTGACAGATTGGGACTCAGGACTTCAATCAACACGACATGGGAATATTGTTTATTGACAAAATTGTAGAAGATTGATGACAGAATAGAAAGGCGTTACTGAATCTCTAAAGCTTTTAGATACATACAGAGCTTCAGTCTACTCGCTAAGAGTTTAGTTTGCTTTGCGTTTACTACCTTTCTTGTGTAATTTTTATTACGTTAATGTTGGACATTTCTACTTCAGTTTTTTTAGATCCTGTTGTGTCACCTCCCTGTATAATGTCTGTGTAATGTAGTTTTTATTGTCCTTCCATCAGTCTTCCTGTTTTGCTCTACACCTGTCCCACATTCCTCCAATTAAGGTCAGCCCAAAACCATTATCATTCTCCTTTACCAGTTTTCAATGTTCCCTCTGTTCTACTGCCTGTGCTCCATGTTATAGTTTCAGTGGGACATTTCGCTGTTAATTCTCTATGTTCTTTATTATAAAACTCTGTCCTTTCCATTAGAGTCTGTCACCGTGTTTGGGTCCTTTACCATAAACATGACAAATGGAGTCCTAATCAGTGTACATCCTGCCACTGTCAGCCTATATAAGAGGGGCAGCAAGTAACTCAAGACATGTCATATGAGGAGCGCATGCAAAGGCGCAATTTCAATAGTTATCCCTCCATGATTATAGGAAAACAAAATGTAAGATTTTTTTTAACCAGATCAGAGAAGATACATTTTGGAAAGCAAAGCGTACATCCACACTTTTTCTTAAACCTACCCACATTAGGAAAGTTATCCATTTTATTTAGGTTGTCGTGTTTGTAAAGAGGCTTCTGAAAAGTTGCATGTGACTTTAACTTTGTAACAATCCATCCATCCATCCATCCATCATCCAACCCGCTTATCCTTGTGGGGTCGCAGGGGTCTGGTGGTGCCTACCTCCAGCTTACGATGGGCGAAAGGCAGCTGTACACCCTGGACAGATCGCCAGTCCATCTCACGGCAACATACTGTAAAGACACACACAGTACCCAAACAGTCAAGCTTTTTGGACTGTGGGAGGAAGCCGGAGTACCCGGAGAAAACCCACGCATGCACAGGGAGAACATGCAAACTCCTTGCAGAAAGACCCAATGAAACCCAGAGCCCTCTTGCTGCAAGGCAACAGTGCTTCCCACTGCGCTACTGTGCAGCCCAACTTTGTAACCGCAATGTTAATAATAGGAATATATGTTCTGATTAGGATCTGACTCTATCTAATCATTAAGATTAAAGGTACCTTTTTTTTAAAATGACCTTTGCGCAAGTATTAAAGATACTTTTTATTAACCCCACCTTTTTGTATTAAAATGTTTTTATTGGTCTAAAAAAATACTATTAAAAATATAAAAGGACATTTTTTTTGAATATTTGTGAGCCACAGATCACCATAATTAACGGAAACAAGGGCATGGTAACATCAGTCTGTGCACTTGATCTACTGTATATAAATACATATGTTAAAAAAGATAAAATATTTCTGAAATTAAAAAACATACAATTGAAACGTATATTTTTTTTTTTTTTTACTTCACAGTTATACACTTACAAAGTTTCCATCAAATCAAATCCTAATTAAATGTATTTAAATGTGTGAATATAATTGGACGTAATGCTGAATTGTGCTTTTCTGCTCTCTAACTGTGTTTTTTAACAGAGACATTGGACATTCATTCAAAGCAGTCACTCTAGTTCCCATGTCCCAGCATTATCTTGTACCTGAAGGGGGAGCTATTGTACCACTAGAAATACCCTTGCCTCTTCCAGGGTCACACAAAAACACTATTTCCATGCATCATTTTCTGCTGGGATTAGAAAAAAATAGAAATAGAAAAATAATATATATATATGTATATTTTTTTTACAGGTCAAATGCTGAATGTTTACGTTGTTACTTTTAGACAAAAGTAAATCTTAGATGGTACCTAATTCTCGTATGTGTGTAATATTTATCACACATTTACGAGTAAGAAACGTTCAGTTGCTGTAGTATGATATTGGATATTTGTTGTTGTATTTATTCCTGTCTGCAGCTTCGTTGTTAAGGCAGACCACGTTGCGCCCCTGTTGCACGGAGGCCCGCGTAAATGCTGGTGGCGGTGGCGCACCAAGCCAAACATAGAGTAACAAACCAGGAATGTTTCTTCTGCCACTCCTGAGAGCGCAACAGACGGAAAGTTACGGATTAGGCGCTTCTCCTCAGGAGGGTAAAGTTAAAAACACTTTTTAGAGTTTTCTTTTATATATATATATATATATTAATACGTTTTATAACATTTTCTTCCAGAGAAAATAAAGGGATTTTTCATCTAGGGAATATCTTTTGTTGTATAAACCTGAGGTCCGTTAGGTTATGCGGCTGCATGGGATTTTTGCAGAAGCACTATGGAATAAATTGAGAAGAAAATCAACTCCTCTGAAACTTTTCAGACTTTTTCCTGTATATATATATATATTTTTTTGAAACTATCGTTGGGATTGCGGAGTTTCTGCGAGTTGGGAGGATTTAAAGGCTTCTTTTTTTTTTTTTTCTCTCTAAAATTTCACTGCGACCACATTTGGATTATCAAAGAAAAGAAAATAATTGTGAAAAAAAATAGTGAAACAACGTCATAAGAAGGAAAACAAAGAGATTGGAGAAAGGGAGATGTGGAGTAAGAGTGGCGTCTACATTAGGATGCTGCTGCTCTTACAATGGAAGTGAAGGACTGTTTTTCTGCCGCTGCGCTGTTTTGTCTTCTCTTTTTCTCCGTTTTCTGCCAGGAGCTCAACGTTAAAGGCAGGAATGTGTGCAAAGCACCCGGGTAAGAATCCACGCTGAGGGGACAAAACTGCGTATACATTGTTTCTACGTGCGCTCTTTTTCACTTTGCCTCCCAAGTTGCGCTCCTGTGTCGCTCTGTGTGTGTTTTATATAATACAGAGATAAACGCAAGACAGCTGCAGGGACATAAAAAGAGGTTGATTTTCTTATTTTGATGAAGAAAAATGGGCTTCTTAATAAAAAAGGGGACATTAGAAACTTTATATTACTCAGTCTGAGCGTTTGACTATATTTAGTCGTCCCTATTGTTTAAAGCAAATAACTGTTAGAATCTGTATATTGCAGTGTTATTATCAGCATTATTTAAAAGTTATCCAGGTTGACCTAATTTTTTTAGGCGATTCACTCCAGCAGCATCAGCAGCAGCAGGAGGAGTTCATTTAACAACGCAGCTGTGCAGAAATGCCTAAGTCTGTAATTTTTGGGGGTGTTTTGTATCCTTAGGTGGCGCTTTACTCGATTATTATGGCCATGGTGGTAACGTTTTATGATCCAAATTAGTTTAAAAACTCACGTTTTACCTTTAAGGATACAAGAGGGACTTTTTAAAGAAGTTTATTGTTTTGTTTTGTTTTGGAGGGGGGGGGGGGGGGTGTTTGCCTGCAGATCTGCATTTCTTAAAGATCTTTGGCTATGCTCTTGCTTATCTGGCTTCCTGTTAAAAAGGAATTCTAGTATCAGAAAAACAAACAAGAACTTGTTAGTTAGAAACATCCATTGTGTTTCATTTTTCCCCACAAAATCTCAATGTGGATTTTAGTTGCAGTATATATATATATATATATATATATATATATATATATATATATATATATATATATATATATATAT